>PNEQ01108221.1:0-17803 GCA_003012365.1 Medauroidea extradentata
ATTTCGTGGATCCAATAACGCCGTTCGAGTTTTTCTTGTTCATGGCAAGCAAACGCAACAACAACAATTTCTTCTTCCTCAGACGAACTAGCCATTGCTTACCTTTTCGAGCGAGCAACACACGCCGACTGAAAGCGGACGGAAGCAGTGTGCGCCTGCATGACTGAAATTGACTGATGGGAACTGAACGGAAATGAACCGAACAGAACTGAACGAATCCAGTGTGCTCGCTGCTTAAGGGTGTTCAATCGCTATAAAGTCATAATTTTATATTTATGTGTGAAATAGTGTTAGTTTTGCAGGCGATACTTGAGTCCAGTTTCCTCTTACGAAACAATGTTAGCTGGCGTAGTTTTCTCATACCGGTGCGTCAAAGTTAAAATTTTGCATGTTCCGCTGCCATGTAAATAGTGAAAACATATTGACTTACGTACGTGAAATAATTCACAGTGAAATAATTCACAGTGAAATAACATACTATGGGCTACGTAATAAAACATTCGGAAAAATACCGCAAACTAGTTTTTTTTTATTCTGATTTTGTAACTTTTTTCTGTACTTTTGCGATTTTTTTAATTAAAAATATTACGTTGTAGCTTTTTTAAATGTTTTATTACATAGTTAATGGGGTGTAAGTTCACAGTAAATTATTTTGTTTAAGTAGGTCAGTTGGTTTTCACAATTTGCATGGCAGCGTAGCAAGCAAATTTTGACGCCCTGCTATGAGAAAACTATGAGAGCTAAAATTGTTTCGTAAGAGGAAAATATACTCACTACTATCTTCTACAAAACTAGTATAATTTCATAAATATATAATTATAATTTTATTGCGCTTGAACACCCTTGACGTTTCATACAGGCAAGTTGCCGGTGAGAAGATTGCGCTCCAGTTCAAGGACTTGCACATAGAGGCTAGAATGGAACATGATGCAAGTGATGGAGTCGCCCTTATCGACTTCCGCACTTCTTGGCCTCTGACGGACGAAACACGCCCATCCAAGGTGGCCAGCATGACACGTGCGCACAGGAGACTTGAACGCACGAATGCGGAAGCTATGCCCGGCTCGCTTCGAAATACATAATTGCCTTTCGCAACTAAGATGCGGCGCCGTAACTCTATCTGGCGTCTGTGATGGATGTTCGTTTCCCCTTGTGTTCATCTATCATCTCACAGGCGGTTGTGTTTCGTAAATCCCGGAGCTACGTCATGCATGCGAGATTGGGTAAAAAAAAGAAGTGGAAAGCTGTTAATGAACGCTATGTATAATATTGCTTGATATACACAATTTTGGTTTTCTCATTAAAATTTCATTAACCCTTTCTGACTGAGAGTAGACGATTGTCTACATGTTGGGTAAGTAGAGAAATCACAAATCTGCGAATTCGGCGACCCTTGTGTTATAATCCTGTGTCCTATGTATACTTAAGTGGCCGTGGCAGTGTTTCAGGCGCATGTATGCAACCCGCATTAACCCCATATAAATCCAGGCTAGTTTCACGTACTCTATAGCAATAACAGTATTACACATATCAACATTATCTTCACGTTTTATAAGAGACAGAGTCGTTCTTATATTGCTGCGTTTGTCGAAGTCAAGTACAATTAATGGTTGCTGCAAATTTTACGAAACGTTTTTTTATTATCACGTTGCTAATGTAACCGTTTGTTATGCTTCATTTCGCAGAACGCAGCTCTATTAATAACGGCTGTTTCTTTGATAAAGCCCGAAGATAACGTTGATATGTGTAATACTGTTATTGCTATTGAGTACGTAAAATTAGCCTTGATTTATGTGGAGATAATTAATGCGGGTTGCGTACATGCGCCTGAAACACTGATACGGTGGTATCCTAGCTAGTACTCTCTGGAACAGCAGACAATGAACAAATATACGGGGCTTAAGTAAACATACAAAATGGATTCTAATGTGCAGGTCGTTGAATTCACGAAATTTTCCTTTCCCGTCAGCGACAGCTGACACCAATTACATGTAAATTAAACCCATTTTTATACACCATTGCAAGCGAATTTTGCCGTGTTTAAAAAAACTAATAAAATAATTAATTCTTCTGTACCGTCAAACGCGTGTACTTTGACTACAGCTATACCATTGACCTGCTCAAAATATTTTCCGGTACATTTAGCAAAGAACTAAGTGATTGCAATTAAATATTTAAACTCTTAAGGGGGGTTGGCTATTGTGTTGTATTTTAAGTTTTCGAGCCATTGCATTTACTAAAATCGTATTATCAATATTTACTTTTCAACAAAGTACAGGATATATTCTTGGTAAACTGGGGGATATAAATAATAATGGAATATTTCATTAATTTGTCATGCAGAATCATTGCAAGAGAATTCTTGAAAGTTAGCCTATAATACTCTTGCAATGTTTCTGCGTGACTAATTACTGAAAGATTCCATTATTGTTTATGGCAGGTATTATACCAAGAACATGCAGTATGCTTTGTTAAAGAGAAATTTTTGATAATACAAGTGTTATGGCTCAAAAACTGAAAAAGAAAAAATAAATAAATAAAATTGTAACACTTCATCTTGAGTTTAGTCCATCCAGATCAGATAAGTGCTTCCATTTCTTCACCAAGGGGTACTAAAATAAATTAATCGAGTCGGTCAAAGTTACTACCGAAGTAAAAGTATCGCCACTTGACGGTAGTGTCGCTGTGTGATGTACATTGCGGTTATTTTCGAGGCACCCGGTGGCAGGTAGCTGGCTCAGCCGGAGACGTATCGCGCCACTTGTATGTGCAACGTCCACAAGAACAGCTACTTGCAACGACACACGACTGCCAACACAACACCCTGCCCGCCGTGCCTTGCGAGTCAGTGGTGCAAACACTGACACATTCCACATTAAGCCCGTGCCACGTATGCCGTACAAGCATAGTCGAGGGTACGTAAGGAGAGACTGATTAAATGTATACCCCCAGAGCCCACCCTCGTCCTAAAGGCAGCCGGCCATTTGTAACAGTCAAGTGTATACAAACACTTTGTTATTATTTTATGCTTGCGCCTTAGCGTGTAAAGTACAAGTAAATTATAGTTGTTACATTCCAGCCCTTCATGCTATACATTTAGTATGACACGAGTACTTTTTTTTTAACAGTATGGGTTGATTCCAGAGTCGTGTAAGGAAATTCTTGAGGTAAAGGTGGCACTAAGGAGTAATTGAGTAAAATCTGAGCATTTTTCGTCTGCATTGACTCACGTGTATAATGTATTATCGCCTCTCCACTGGCGTGCAGTTCTACCGTTATTATTTTCACTATGGGACTCTTAAGCCGTGACGTTGGGCAGCATAGTTCAGAGACTAACGCTTGTTTTTTAGTTGTGTTTTTCGTATCCGGTTGTTAATTTTCCAGATACGAAGTTTGGGAAAGCCATTTTATGCATCAGTTTTGATGTGCCAGAAATTGATGTTTGTAATAAACGTGCTGAATTTTTAGAAACTATAGCGACGTATTGTGTGTGTGTTATATATATATATATATATATATATATATATATATATATATATATATATATATATATATAGCGCGCGTCAAATAGTTTCGTCAAAAAAAAAGAATTATAGTAACTTGCTGCAACGCATTTGAGGGTCAGGTAGGCAAGCCCTTTTAATTTGAAGTGGCACCACACACTTGACGAAAAATTATTTTTTCTTCGGGCACTGACAAACTATTTATATTTATTTATGCCTATATTGCCCAAAACTCTTGTGACGGCATTTTTATAATTTATATTTTTGCGTTTCGTGTGCTGATAAGTTGACAATATGAAAAATTAAAATAATAAACACACGTCGTCGTTTTTTTTTAACAAGGTCTTGAAACCATTTTATATGAAGATGGAATTTAAAACGCGACATCGATTTTTATATATAAAAGAAAGTTGAGCCTTTATGAATTATCTTGTAAATACTATTCACTATCATTGTTATGTCCCAGTAAAACGTATCATCTATAAATTCAAAATAAGAATACTGTTTTCTCCCACACATTCTAACCTCTATGTTAAGGCCGCCATGACCGATGTGCAGCTTGAGAAAATCTTAAGGAACGTCTGACAATTCTCTTCAATAAATCCTCAGTTTTTCCTCTTATTTTCGCTCAGAGGGGCCTTAGATTGTACTCAATACGGCTGTGCAATCGGCCTATAGTCGGCTCAGTTTCAGAAAAGAGATTAAATTTTTATGTTCGGCCAGAAACATGTAATCCCCATTTTATAACGTGTACAATACGACCTATGAGAAAACTACAATGTTGGTCTCTTGTTATAAACCCGGGAATTTGACGGGTTCAAGGACCAGCAGGCTGGACTCCACAGTACTATATACACTATGTCCTCAGATACTTGTACATTGTCTGTTGCTACAGTGAGTGGACAGTTGTATACGTGACAAGGTAGCGCGGGAATCTGAGTGTTTTCATTGCAGGTCTGCTATTGGTTCACAGTCCTCGAGGAAGTAACTACAGGCGTTCGAAATATAATGAATTCGCAAAATTTCTAGGATTGTATCAGTAGCACAAACACCATCCAATCAAAAACCGACAAAATGAACAATAGTGAAGAAAATTTTCGACCTCATTCGTTAAAGCCATGATCCATCATTTCTACTGGTTTCACGATAGTTTTTTTTTTTTAATTCCTAAACGAGAGCAGATATCGAAAAACTGTGCACAACTTTGTTAAAAATTGGTTTTACTGTGTAAGTATTTTTTTCTACACAGAAAGTTATATAGATTTGTCTAATTCATTAATGAAATTTTCCCTTCATTGCATAGATAGCAACCGTTTCTCAGTATCTACACTCGTTTAGGATTTAAAAGAATATTATTGTACAAGGAGTAGAAATGATGGCTCATAGCAGTAACTTTCGAGTTCGGCCAAATGTATAGTATGTTAATGCTTTCACTACAATGAGTAGGTTGTAGTCACACGTGGCTGGAAATGAGCAAATTGTTTTAAGGTTGTAAAACGACCATAGTTGCATACTTGGTCACATTACAATTTTATATATATGTATATATATAATGTCTGTGTGTGTAATCTCATGGTCGCCATGATCAAATCACTAGAGCCAATGATTTTTGGTGAAAATAATTCTGCAACAACTTGTTTCAACACCTTTCGTGCACACCTGCAACTCTGGTTCGTGGTTATTTGCAGAGTATAATAGGGCAGAGGCGTGGCTCATTTGACTGCGCCAACCAGAACAATGTACCGCGACACCACACGTCCGTGATTCGTGGCTAGGACCCAGAGACGCCGTGAGTTAAAAACTTCCAATCACTGACCATGAAGCTAAGAAACAGACGTTCACATAAGGCATTGAAACAAATTGTTGCAGATTTCTTTTCACCAAAAATCACTGGCTCTGCCAATCACCTTACTAAGTTTTTCTCTTATCTCTGCTTACGACGCGAAAATACGTCGGCCCAGGACAAACGTGGGTCAGAAAAGATTTCGTCGACCTTCTCCAACGTTGTAATTTTTTCCCCGCCGTGTTTTTCCTGAGAGGTGCGAGGCGGCGGAGTGAAGAGCACAGAGAATGACTTGGTGCTCAGCAGGGCGGAGAAGTCTGGGTTTGCGTGCGCGTCGAACAATGGCCTTGCAGAGCCGCCGGGAGGGCGCACTTGAGGCGATCTGGACGTGCTTTACCTTCTTTTTCAGACGGCGATTGTTCTTGCCTACTCCACCGAGGCGAGCATCGTACCCCTGGCCGTGTGGTTCCTGCATCCTGTCCTACAAACTTGACCTCCGCTGCGGGCCTTCATTATCTCTCTAGGCAAATAACACACGATACTATAGAGACTAAAGCCGGGTACACTATATCCTTAATTCACTACTCACTTTCTTAATTATATTCATAAGTTTCACTCGCCTCCCACCAAGGCGATCTGCGTTCGATTTCCGGCGGGGTCGGTTTCCAGATTTTCGCATGTGGGAATCGTTCTGGACGATGCCGTTGGTCGGCGGGTTTTCTTGGGGATCTCCCGTTTCCCCCCCCCCACCCTTCATTCCGGCGCTGCTCCATACTCACCTCACGTCACCTCTCACCTGCGCTGAAGACTTCGGTGTTGAGCGCTGACCATAATCTCTTACTCACTCGCTCACTATCCATACGTTTCGATTGCTATTTTATGCCAGAATTATGTGCGGCAAAACTTCTGTGTTGTGTGCATACTATCTTTGTTTACTAAAACCCGCTACACACTAGCATTTATTCAGCACCGATTTCCGTACCTAATTCAGTACAAGTAGCACTGCAACAGTGTGTACCGCAACTACACTGGTTCCAGACAGAATTCCGTACTTAATTTCTCAGATAGAGCCAGTCCTATCTTTCATCGTAGTGTATGTTTACGTGCATGCGCAGTGCACAGTTTCAGCCACGGCGCATGTGAAGTACGCAAGTAGGGTTGCCAATATGCTTTAATTATAAGTGCATGTCTTCTTTCTTTTTTTAACACTGCCGTTAGATGTTTCAAAACCTAAATAATGCAAAGTAGTGTAACTTATTTGGGAACTACGGGCAAGTCTTGTTATTAAGCAGTTTTCGGCAATTTTACTCTTGTAATTTATGGAACTTATCAACCAACATCACGAATATATATTTCTCTTTAATGTATCAAAATGTTGAAGTGATCGGTGGTAGTGTGTACACAACACAGACGTTTTGTTACAGAATTCTGTTATGAAATCTCAATCGACGTTTATGAACATAATTATGTGAGGTATTGAGTTGAGAATTAAGGATTGTGTGTATCGTGCGTAACAGGTTTCGGTACATGAAGAAAAATATATGTGTGATTTAGATTGCTGTATTTCTTAAAGTGTAACTAAAATTTCCGAAAACAGTTCCATAGTGCAATACATACGTGTAAATGTCAAATAAGTGAAACAATATTGTATTATTTAGGTTTTGTAAACTCCCATGGTCGTTTTTTCAGTATGAAACAAGAATTTCATTTCTATTCAAAGCATATTGGCATACGCGGGGGCTGAAACTAATGTTACAAAATTATTTTTAAGTCAAAATTAACTGGGGGTTTCACTCAGATGGTAGTTACACTGTTGGTTAATTTAGATATTATTTACGGTTAAATGTCTTTAAGACAGTTATGTTTAAACGGGCATTTACTCTACTACAATGGCAGGTATTCTGAATACAAAGACGGTTACAATGTGTTCTATTAATTTACTAGGGGAGCGCAATATTACTGATTATTAATATTGTGTTAAGTTGATGATTGCTGCCACATAACTAGATCTGACGACCTTACCGAAAGCTGGATTGATGAGACGGCATTGACGGACGAGCACGTACCCGCCGGGACTCGACCCCGATCCCCGGAGGAGAACTGCACTGCTGTTGATCGGATGAGTGCTGGTGGACGACAGACAGACGACAGACCGTGTCTAATGGCTGAAACAGTGCATTGCTCATGCGCGTGAACATACACTCCGATGAAACATAGGACGGGCTCTATCTGTGAAATTAAGTACGGAATTGTGTCTGGAACCAGCGTACTTGCGGTACACACTGTCGCTGTGCCTCTTGTACTGAACTAGGTACGGAATTATATACTGAATTATGGATAGTGTGTACTGGGCTCAATGCTGGACAGTTCTCGGCTAATAAAGCGAAAAATGCGAAAAATAACCAGTGATATGAGGTGGAACTATTGAATAAATTTATGTTTTTATTTTAACAACTATGTCCTCTTTTTATTAGTTTTGCATTGTATTGTTTCTATTTTAGTCATTATGTTCCACTGTAGCAACAAATATAGGTTCATTGATAAAATAAATTTTATTTTCACGTTATGTTGGCACCGTTACAGTCATTTGGGGTAACTGTGTACCGCAAGGGCAACATTTATACCACCAGCCTTGTTTAATCTCAAATGAAGTATTTCAGAATTTAAGAATACGGTTGTGTTCTAGATTAATAAATTTGTTAACCTTAAATTTTGCATAGTGTTTGAATGCCACCAAGCTATTATAAGTTATATAAGAATATCCCTGATACAGTATTACCCCAAAATTGTACAAAGTTGCCCCAAATGACTGTAATCGGTAATTAATAAAATATAGTGTGATGTTATCTATTGGCTGGAGGTGGAAACATTATTAAGTAGTTTCCTAGAATTCTACAAGCTGTCTGTATTGGGCTGTATTGTATTTGAATGAAGACTTCAGACTTTACAAAAACTCAACAGCTGGAGTAGAATGGGTTAAGGGTGCGGTTCACCTCAGTTTTCAACGTCTTTTTTATTTTTATATTTGTACCAGATATTTTTTTCTTATTTAAGACATAGATTGTAATTAAATCTTCCTCTTAAGAAATTTTTGTATCTCTCATAGTTTTGCGGAATGAGTCGTAAGCGTCAAAATTTGCACTTTATTGTTTTATGCACGCCAATAAAACCATCTGACTTACCAAACCGAAAAAAAAAACCACAATGTAAAACAATGTTGTAGGCTATAATTTGACACGTATAAAATCAAAAAATATTTTTGTATTTATTATAAAATGCTGAAATTTAAAATGAAAATTTAAAAATTTCAACTACTTAGTCCATGGTAAATTCTTTCTAAATGCGACGTCTGCAACACAAGTAATTTTACTCATTTTACATGTGATATTAGTTTCGTACTTGTTTCTTCGATATATTGAACATAGTGCATTCAGTTTCATTTCGTCGTGGGTTTGGGTATGTCTACTGTTTACATTCACTCCAAATGTCGGCTGCTAACCGCCGCTTATCTCGCTCGCGCGATAGCACAGTAAGCTGATCGAAGAACTGTCGGGTAAACATTTGATAACGGGTAAACTTCACCGTGTTACGTTTTCAACACGTTAATCTGAAATTCTGTATTACTTGCCCTAAACTCGCGAGTTTTTGAAAACTCCTTTCGTGGAGGCATTTTACTAACCGCCCAGATTACGTTTTATTCAGTTATCAAGATACATAAAAAAAGTCATGCTAGATGGGAATCTAAATTAAATCTCGAGCGAGAATTTCCTCGTACAATTTGGATCACGGGCGGAGTCAGGAGAAATTATGTCTGATACAATGTTTTGTCGGTAGACCCGCAACACTTACGGAAGGAAGGATTTTGTTCATTTGGAATTAATTACGACCTGTCTTATTTGTAATGAATTCGTAAAATCTCCCCAAAACCTGCGAATCGCTCTGCATACCAACCTGCAGCCAAATAATTTAAATAAGGAGTATGTGTTTTTTTATTACTGAACTAGCTGACCCGACAAACGTTGTCCTGTCTTAACGATGACTATTGAGATCTAATTCTTATAATTATTGGTGGTAAACAAATCTCAAGGGCAGTCGCTAAGTGTTTGTTTTCTTTTTTGTTTGTTTTCTTGAAAATCCATGTTTTTCACATGGCCAGTTAAATGTCGCCTGTTCCCGTGTCGGAATACCAACAAAACTATTTATATACTAAGAATATTGTATATCATAAAGCATTAGAATAATAAACACACTTTTTTTATAAATTATAACAATTTGGTTTCAATAGTCATCGTTTAGACAGGAAGCATGTAGACAAAATTATAGAAAACAATGTTCGTATTTGTTTAGCATTTGACTAAATTTTAGCATCCTCAAGGCGTAATGGCTCTGAACTAACCGTGATGTACACTAAGAAATTCAGTTTTCTTTATTTATTTTTATCAATAAAATAGCAGTCCCCCACGGCTTTGCTCGCGAGTATTATTCGTAACTAATAATATTTACTTTAATTTAAAAACCTCTTTGTATACATAATTGGTACTTCAGTCATCAAGTGTTAGAATGTCCAAGCGGCTAGTTGAACTAATTCTGCAGCAGGATAAGTAGCTATAGCTGCCCACGCGAAAAGCAGCCTTAAGTTTGTCTCTGCCACTAACAGCGACTTCGCCTGCGCCTTATTTATAGCCCTGCCTATTTACGTTGTGGGGTAAATACAGACACCTAAGGTAAGAGGGTGATCGAATGAAAAACATATGTTTACCCTGTGCACAACCATTGGTGACGGTGCCATCAATTATATATTTTCAAAATATTCACTTTAACTTTATTGACATTACAAAGTTTCAGTGGGTAAAGGTTTCGCGGAAACGTATTTGGTGCCCCAAATTTGAGATTAGTGAGATTATATATCGTCGGTTTACTGCAAAAAGTGACAAAGTCAAAAAGAGATAAAATGATAAAAATGCTAGGAATATGTATATGTTGTTCACGAACAATTGCCCAAGTTTAAAGTCTATTCGTCGTTTCGTACTGTTGTGTCACAGTATAGTAAAATGCCAAAGTTTTGTTAATATTTACAATTTAATACTGTTTTTAAACGAAGTAGCATTTATGACTTGATCACTTTTGGCAGTATACCGACGATATATCAGCTGATATTTTAGACGAACCTAAGTGGAAAGCGAACTGTAATTTTACCCCTTTTAAAGACTACATGTAAGTTGCACTAATTCGATCTGCGTTGTAGTTTTTGTGTGTCAAAATTGAACGTTCGCACGCAGCGTTTAACGGATTTAGAGCCCAGAACCTCCCGGAATTTAAACCTGAGTAACAAACAACTGTGTCACGTAACGTCGAAATAATTCATGAAAATAAAATTTATTTAAAAAAATAATAAAATATCTGTGTCCTGGGCTCATAGAGGTTGTACAACACCACGTCTCGATTGGTTACTGTAGTGAAACTCCTGTATAGCTTGTTTCTCGCTGCTCGTTCCTGCTTTTTGGATCGTCTGCCTTGATTATTGACCAACTAAGTTTTATTCTTAATAATCACGTTTCTTATAAAGAAAAAAAATTACATACATATTTTTTAAAATATTTACGAAAGCATCACTCTGACGCGAACAACACCTCAGTATCACTACTGGTTAGATGGATATCGTGGGTTGATGGAAAACAAATTTTGTGCTTTTTCACCCTTTTGGGTGTCGAATTTCGAAATATTTTTAATTTACATCTTAGACATTTGTATAAGTATGCAACTGAAGTGTAAATCACATCGCTAGCCCGTTCAGTCGAATCAAAATCGATCATTCACTAAAAATAAAAATATATATATATATAAATATCACCCGTGCACAGTATCGAGAAATCGAATTTCGAAAGATCTGAAAACCGTCTTGCGATAATTTCTGTAATCATCATCCTGAAGCAAAAATTAATTGTATATCTCGACGGGTTCGATGGATATAGAGGATTTATCTAAAACACACTCAAGATCTTTTCACCACCTAAAAGAGTAAATTTCGAAAAAACCTTGATTCACGTTTTAGAATACTTTATTGGTATCTCGTGGACGTAAAAAACACATTAGCCCGCTGGGTTCAAGATATATCGACGATTCGTTGAAAACTATTTTCACCACTTTTCACCCCTTTTTGCGTCCTTAGGTAGCGAATTTCGAAAATTCCTGAAATCCCTTTTTAGCTATTTGAGTAAGCATCAATCCTAAACAAAAATCACGTCGCTATATAAAAAGCTATGGGATCGATATATATCGAATGTGAGTCGAAAACACATATTACCCCTTTTTTAACCAGTTTAGGGCCGAATTCAGAAAATAAATTTTGAATGTTACTCGTAATATTTACAAAATCACCAATTTAAAGCAAAGAGCACTTCGATATCTCGATTGATTCGATAGATATGGAAGGATAATCGAAAACAAATTTGACGTATTTTCACCCGTTTAAATAAAGAATTTCGAAACGTCTTTGCGTACTGTCATAGACATTTGTAAGAGTAACCAATTAAAGTTAAAATCACGACGATAGCCAATTGTGTTTCAAAGATATAGACGATTCATAAAAAACACATTTTGCCCCTTTTTACTGAGGGTCGAATTTAAAAAAAAAACTAAAACTACTTTTTGGGTATTTACGTAAGCAATATTTTGAAGTGAATTTCAACTCTCTATCCCGAAGGGTTCGATAGATATCGATAGTTGATTGGAAACACATTTAAGGTCTTTTCAGCCCCTTAAAAGTTGAACTTCGAAAAATCCTTAAATTGGCTAGTATGCATTTTTACGAGTATCCTATCAAAGTAAAAATGACGATGATTGGCTGTCGGGTTCGAGCTCTATCGACGTTTCTTCGTAAGCACATTTCATCCCTTTTCACCCACTTAGAGGTCGAATTTCGAAAAATCCTTCTTAGTGCTCCCCTACGACCTGAAGGGAACCCCCACAAAAAAATTTCACGATTCTAGATCCAGTGGTTTGGGCTGCAGTTTGATATGTCAGTCAGTCATCAGTCAGTTTTCATTTTTATATATAGAGATAACTCCGATCGAAGCATTTGTTTTAAACTATATTCAGATTTTTTACATCCTCTTTGTCAAGTGTTTATATTGTCCGAAGCACTAAGGTTAAATTAGAAATAATATTATAGGGTTGTTAAGTATTCTTAAATTTTCTAATTTTCCACGCAGATTTTTATTTTTTTTAAAATAAGAACCTTCTCCTGACAATAACAAACACAACAAAAAAAATTAAATCGGTCCAGCGGTTCACACGTGATGGCGTGACCAAGGGAAATAGGGATTTATATATATATATATATATATATATATATATATATATATATATATATATATATATATATATGGTTCAGTTTTAAAGACACGTGATTAAATGCCATAGTACAGTTCATTAGAGGCTCTGGAAGTGGCAGGACTGTAAGGATGACCTTAAAAGCCCTATCAACTGAAGCATCGCCACGAGCCAAGCACTGAAATAGCGTGGTAGATTCCTTCCTATCCGTTTTTACATGTGGCAATAAGCGGTGACCATATAATTTTATTGTTGGAAAGTCTGCAGCGAAGTTCAATGTACGTTTCTGTCCCGTTTCACATGGTATGGTTAGCACATTTTTTAAGTACGGTAGTCTAAAAAGACCGTTTGTAGCTATGTTGTAGAGCTTAGAAACAGTGTTTTTTATGAGCCTGGTGTCTTAACTATGACATTTCGACCTTGTTAAAAGTGTTTTTTTTTACATTGGTACAATGGGCTCATGTGGAATAGTTTCGTTAAAGAAAAGTAGCTACCAACTCACTGTTGCCCTATTTATTATGCGTACCAGTACATATGTTGACATGTTTCGTAATTTAGTGCTGGAATAAAATTTTCCATTGAGTTTGTCATGTAGCCTACCATAGTCTTTCAGAAATACATACTATTATGGGTATATCAAAAATTAACAATAAATAATGTTTATTCAATCATATATGACCTTCTAAATTGTACTTAATATTGGAGCAGTTATAGTAATTTTGAAATGCAGCAATCTACCTTTATTTCTTTATTTAAAGGCTTTTCGTACGACTTTTAGTTTCAAGTATTTGACTGTCGGAAAACCTATACTGAGACAAGAAAACAAAAACGGATCTAGTCGAGTGTGGTTGTAGTTAACAAATAATAAATAAATGAAACGAGAAGAACCGTTGTAAGGAATTACGGCGGAAAAGTTACTAATACAATCTTTCTGAACAGTCAAACGGAAAACCGAAGGAACCAAAAAATTGTAGCATACTGTCAGGTCAGACAATTACTTAGACAAAAGCAAGGTTACTCACGAGACAGGTTAGCAATCACTTCTGTGGATTTTATTGAATGGCTTAGTGCTACAATGGCATTTGTCCAAACAATTTCGTTTAATTATCCATTCTTACGGCAAGAATCGTTCAAAGAAATTATTTCTTGTGGGTAGTTTGTAATTTTTTAGTTATTAATGTTTTGACACACAAGTTCCCGGTAAAAAACAAGTGTGAATCGACAGAGTTTCAATTGAAACATATTTAATTGCTAAGTGATATATTTTCAGCCAGGTGACTGGTCAAAGGGTTTTACGGCTCTATATCAAAAAGGTCTTAAGGGGATTAGACTCGAAAAATTTAATTTTTTTTTTTTATATTTGTGCCAAACGCTGTTCAACTTTTACACATCAGATAACACGTCATTTCCCCAAATAAAAATAAATTAGGCCCCATAGTTTTTGCATAATCACTCATCAAAGTCACAAAATGGCCATTGCGGTGTAGCCAAAATCGATTAAAGTAATTGACTGATAAATTCAAAATTACAGTAACTGATAGTCAGTGTACCAATGCATTTTATGACATGGTTGACAAAAGTTAGTTTTGAAAATTTCAGTAGTAGCCAAAAGTCAAAGTTATGCAAAAGTTTACTCATTTTCGTCAATTTTTTTTAAAATACAAAAATTTATCGCTTTGTGTTCACAAAAGTGTCTTGAAGTAGTTCACATCATTTAGAATTAATACGAATTATCTTATTTCTGCAAGTTAATTATTTTTTATTATTTTGGCTACACCGCAACTGCCATTTTGCGACTTTGATCATGCTAAAACTATGGGAACTATATATTTTTTTTTAATTCGAGGAAATTACATGTTATCTGATGTGTAAAAGTTGAACAGTGTTTGGCGCAAATATAAAATTTTGGATTTTTACGGGTCCAACGTCCTTAAGAGCCGATGAGGATGACGGGAGGTGGATGGACAACACAATATCCATGCCCGTGCTGGGACTTGAACGCAGGACCTCGCGCACCGTAGACTGGCGTGTAACCGACTGCGCTAAGGCTGCCGGCTGAATTTCCAGCCAGAATATAGCCTGAGTAGTTAGCGAGACATAAAATCGACTGCAAAGACCAGGCACAGAAACATTTTATTTTTCGCGTCTGGTGTGGTAAACATGAATTCAGCAACTTTTGTAACGTGTGCAGTTCTTAGAAGTGACTGGTATGGCGTTGTCCTCTCTTTTATTTTTCTGCTATTAGTTTGCTCAGCTGTTTCGTAAGTCTTCGCCAGTGCAAAAACTTGTAAGGTTGTTGAAGAGCGAAATGCCCGCTCCTCAGGTCTTAACGGACATTGTTGCATGGTTTCGTAATATGAACTCCACAGACGCTTGAAATTGCAGTTTTATTAAAAATAATCAAAAAAACATATGTTTGCAGTAATATTTACTAAAAAGCTATAAATAATGGTAAAGTGTGAGAATATTGTCCAACAGTGACAAATTCAGCATAATTTATTTTTAAACGCGTAAAATAATTAAAATTCATTGACCAAAAAATTAATTCTAATGTAAAAATAACGTGGGCTGCTTGATGTCAGTAGTTTTAAATTTTTTGTCGCCATCTGTTCGTATAGGTAGGGTCTTTAGAATAGTAAGTAGAGAACACCCTACAATTTTTCTATTACATTAAAGTAAAGTATTATAAAGGGTTTATTCTTATTTTAAGTGTATTCAAAAATATTTTAATTAAGTTATTCTGAATTGTGGGACATCCTATCGCTTTCGAACAAAATAATTAAAAATAAATGTTCTTTTAAACTTTTTTTAGTTCATATTATTACAAATGCGTTTATTTTTATACTAAAATATAATTTTTTAGTCCTTAAACAGAATTGAAGTTGTAAGGAATGAGAACAATCGAGTCTTCGTGTGCGATAATGTACTGTAAATCAGTTCATTCGTGTACTCTTTACCTTGCCATTTCAGCTAACCCGTTTAAAGATTTAAAGTAAATGAAATAATTTTAATGCAATACATTATTTCGAGCAGCACACCAAACGTGGTTTTATGACAAAATGAAATTTCATCTGAATTAATTCTTTAAGTTACGGAAATACCATTTAATCAATTATTTAATATCAGTAAACCTCTCGCGCAGAGATTTTCTGATAATAATATTATTTTCAAATCAAAACGCTAGTATTTTTTGAATTCGGTTGTTTTAGAAGCCTAGATATTGTCAAATTAAAAATTATAAAAATAACAGTTTTCTATTTTTGTAGATATGTTGTTTCAAACACTTATTTTTCTAAAAACAGTTTATAATTTTTTACTCGAAAGCATAGTACCGCATAGTGATATGTAAATGAACGTACGCTAAAGAAAAGATATCGACTCAGAAAAAGAATTATCATATAATTTTGATCATTAGTTCAGATTTTATTGACTTGAGTATTGCAGTCGTCCGCTCAAAATCGTACCTTTTCATACCGCGTAAACAGAAGTGCTAGGGGTTACGTGATAGGTACCAAATGGCTGTGGATATACACGCCTATAAAGTACTTCAGTACAAGTGCGTTTCCTTTGTTCGTGCAAGCGCAGCTAAACAACGCGTTGGACTAATCATTTCCAACTGTAACTAGAGATGTAAGCAAAGAAACTTTTAACTTGCTCTGCATCTGCATTGCTATACAAGTAAATGCAGGTAGTGGATATGTAATCGGGGAACCTAGGTGTTGAACTCACAACCGGTCAACGTCTTAACATGGAGAGGAAGCACCTCCGAGTCGAAGACATCACTTCCGGCTGGAAGCCGCCAGCCATATTGGGGGCGCGTACACCCCACGCGTCTGGAATAAATAACAGCGACAGTGCGGCGACCCACAGGTAGGTCGTCAGCTCTGGCTTTCCCTCGTCAGCTATGCGCGTGCTGGTGGTTCATGTAACACTTAGAAGACTGCGCATATACTATCAATACAAGCCTGTTCTGGTGGCCTCCGAGAGGTGAGCATAGCTTTGGCCGATACAAGATAATTCGTAAACTGCTCGATGATGATTGGTGTTCAGTCCTAAGGCAGATTTAGAAGCACGTCCTCCTAGGACGACTAGACGAGCTGATTGTGCGGTGGTTCGTCATTGTCTTCCGCAGTATGTACGTGAGGGGATAACATAACACGTAGTACTGAACCTTGGGAGGTAACTGTATATATTGACCTCCCCGGCCGGGGATTACACTGAGAAAAAATTTTTGTTGGTGCAAACAAAATTTGTTTGAATCAACCAAATCATTTGTTTATAGAGGGGCAACGAAATATTTGTTTGCTCGTACCAAATTATTTTGTTCCCTCGATTTGTTTGAGGCAAATAGCTGAATTTTGTTAGCAGTACCAAATATTTAGTTGGTCATAAAAATATTTCGTTAGACATATTAAATGCGCATACAACATTTTAAGAACTAAAAAAATTATGTTTTACTAACTGAAAAAATTTCAGAAATTTTAAGACTTAAAAAAAAAAAAATTCATGCTCGGGCCGGGATTTGATCCATTATCCTAGCACTTCCCCTTTTCCGTTCATGACTTAACCAATTGAGCTACGACCGCTTCTATGATATTAAGGTTGTTATTTGTACAGGAAAAGTTTGGCCTAATATTAAATTACGATTGTACTGCTTTATATTCAAACATGTTTGTTTTCCATCTACGAAAAGGTAAACGACGTCAAATAATACTACTAAATGATTGCCGTGCACCGCAGCACAAAGAACGAAACGTGCAGATGCGGTGGTTTTCAAGTTTATAGCATTTTCTTTTGTGATCGATCAAATTAACCACTTTGAAATGGTTATAACTAAAATTAAGATACTTGAATTATGCTGATTAACAGTTGAGACGTCCTACTTGTCGCACAAACTTATATTTTGAATGTTGAGGTATACAGTGTTCGCCATCTTGTCGCTCACGCACGCCAGACTGCCATCTTCCGCGAGTCAACCAAATGGACTTAGTTTTGCCAACAAAATCATTTAGTCCATCGAAAAAAATTGTTGGTTCAAAGCACATCACTCATAACTAACAATATTATTTTGTTGACCAGTTGTAACAAGTTGTTTGTTTACACAAAATATTTATTTGACGTCCTATAGTAACCAAATATACGTTTGGCACAAACAAATTGCGTTTAAATGAATAATTTGGTCGAG
>PNEQ01108226.1:15123-32750 GCA_003012365.1 Medauroidea extradentata
CGACGATAGCCCGTCGGGTTCGAGAAATATCAAAGATTTGCAAAAAATACATTTCACCCCGTTTCACCACCTTAATAGCCGAATTTCAAAATTTCCTTTCTTAGTGCGCGTCTACGCCACAAGGGGAAACTTCCCTTAAAATTTCACGTTTCTAGGTCCAGTGGTTTGGGCTGGGCGTTGATGATGAATGAATGAATGAATGAGTCAGTCAGTCAGTGAGTGGGGCACTTCCTTATATATATATATAGATTTAAGAAAAAAATTATTTTGCTACATACAAAATGATACTATGGTCTTTTATTATACTTCATTACTGTTTTAATGAATATGGATTTATTTTCCAGCCGACATGGAAATGATAAAGTGTGTAAATACTAGGAATTTGAGCCCAGACCCTGCCTTCGTGGGAGGTGAGCGTAACTGATGGAAATAAATAATTAGTGCATCTCTAGTTTCGTCGCTCAGTAACTTTCATTTCATTATAGTTATAGCGCACACAAAATCAGTGGACAAGTTTTTCAACACACCTGATGGCCCATAGAACTTACAAGGAGCTGAGCTAAGCAGAACTGTCGGAAAAAGCAAATTAAAAACTTAATACGTTCACAACCTTAAAATAACGACAAAGTTACTGTCAACTGCCAACAAAATATCCATAGGCCAGGCCTATAAAATAATCACCTTAGTAGTTTGGTATTAGTTTTAAACAGAGGCGTAATTTCAGGTTTTTCAGGGGGGGGGGGGGGCAAGATTTTGTTTTCCGGCGACAGTGACGTTGTTGCATCTTTTTTACTAATTAAGCATGTATAAATTAGATACTTTAATAATAAAACTTCAGTTTATGTGCTTAAGTCAGCATTATTTAAATTTAAAATACAAAACATATATTTATACACATAAAATTCTAAATCCAGAGGGGGGGGGGGGAATGCTACTGTTCTGCTATCTACTGCCCAGGTACATGTGTTTAATGCTTTAGGAGTCCGTGTTGCTGTTCGTGCCTTGCTAGATTCGGCGAGTCAGGCCAACTTCATCACTTAAAGTTGTCTTCCGCATTTGGGATTTCCTCAAAAATGGGCTGAGCTAACTGTCCAAGGGTTATCTGACACACAAGTTAGTGTTTCCAAATCGTATGTTTCACTTGTGATAGCTCCACATGATAACAATCTTCACTTTTCTGTTGACACATTTGTATTATCTTGTATAAACAATCAGCTGCCCAATGTAGAAATCCCACGGGGGATACGGACCAAGGTGGCCCACCTTAAGCTGGCTGACCCAACATGTATTTGACAAGCAAGGTCCGATTGACCTCATTTGGGACAGATTTGTTTCCTAATCTTTTGACAGGTAACAAACTTGATGGTGCTCTTGTAGCAGTGGAATCTGTCCTAGGCTGGATTTTGATGGGACAAGTGGCACATCAATGCCCTCCTGGTGTGAAGTCATTTTGCTTATCGTTTCTCACCACCCCATCATTACCAGACATTATGCAACAATTTTGGGAGGTCAAGGAGCTGCCGCCACATAAGCATTTATCCACTGTGAAGACATGCAGTGCGAGCAGCTTTTCGTATGCACTCACTCCAGAGATACCACAGGCAGGTAAACAGTGCTCCTGCCTTTTAGATACTCGGATCCCTCTTTTGGTGTGACCATTCCACAGGCAGTTAGTCGTTTTCTTCGCATTGAAACACATTTGAAAAGAAACCCTCAGCTGAAGGTACTGTACTTTAGTTTTATGCAGGACTATCATTAATATGGACACATGGAGGAAATTCCAACAGCCCAAGTTACCTTGCCATCCTACCATCTCCCACACCATGGTGTTATAAAACCAGAGAGCTTGACCACTAAACTTCGAGTGGTCTTTGGGCCACTCACTGAATTATGTTTTACTGACTCGTCCTAAACTCCAGAATTATATTGTAAGCATGTTGCTGTCCTTCCATTTGCATGAAGTTGTGTTTACTGCTGACATCCAGCAGATGTATCGTCTGATACAAGTACATCTGCAACACTGTGATTTCCAACGAATAGTGTGGCATTCTTCCGAAGACTGTCCCGTTCAGGATTTTCGGCTGAAAACAGTTAAGTATGGTGTTGCCTCTGTGTATAACCTGGCCTTCGGACATTGCAGCAATTGGCTAAAGACGAAGCAGATCGATTTCCCGTGGCATCGAAAGTTCTCAAGTCGGATGTCTATGTCGATGACGTGGCCACTGGTGCCCTTTCTGTTGAAATTGTATTAGAGATGCAAAAAGAATTGATTGCATTGTTGGATAGTGGGGGGGGTTCAAGCTGCGTAAGTTTGCTAGCAATCATCCGGCACTTCTTACATGGCTACCCCCAGAAGACGTGAAATGTCTTAAGTCATGCTTATTGGATGATGAGGAAGATAGGGTGGTGAAGGTTTTGGGGTTGGAATGGAATCCCTTCACAGATGCTTTCTCCTATAAAGTTCAAACTAGTTCACGACCTGCCACTAAGCGAAACATTTTGTCAGCAGCTGCTCGAGTTTTCGATACATTAGGTTGGCTTGCTCCACTCATTCTTCTCGTTAAGCAGTTAATTCAGATGTTGTGGTCGAGGCAGGTGGATTGGGATGATCAGCCACCCTTGGAGAAAGTTCAACGTTACAGTCAGTTTAATCGTGATCTTCCTTTGTTGTCATCACTTACCCTTCCGAGATTGATCAAAGGTCGCCTGGGTTGCACCTATTAGTTTCATGCATTTTCTGACAGCTCAGAGATAGGTTATGCTGCAGCTATTCACTTGCGCATTTCTCATCCTGTTTGTGCTATCACTACACACTTAGTGGCTGCAAAATCGATGGTAGCGCCTATGAAGGTTTTGTCACTGCCTCGTCTTGAGCTTTTTGGAGCCCTGTTGCTAGCTCGTCTGTTGAAGCAAGTCTTGAATTTGTACGATATTATCACTTCCTCGGTGGTTGCCTGGACTGACTCACAGGTTGTACTGGCTTGGTTGAATACCTCTGCTCATCAACTTAAAACCTTTGTTGCCAACAGGGTGAGCGAAATCCAGAGTCTTGTTCTGGCAGAATGTTGGAAACATGGCAGGTTGGATGGTAACCCTGCTGATTGTGCGTCACAAGAACTATTGCCTGCTCAGCTCTTCGCACACCCTCTGTGCATTTGGAACTACAATTGGGGGGGGGGGGGGCAAAAGCCCCCCCCTGGATTTGGAATTTTTGTGTATAAATATATTTTTTGTATTTTTAAAGGTAAATAATGCTAACTTAAGGACATAAAACTGAAGTTTTATTATTAAAGTATCTGATTTATACATGCTTAATTAATAAAAAAGATGCAACAAGGTCACTGTCGTCAGAAAACAAAATCTTGCGCCCCCCCCCCCTGGAAAAACCTGAAATGACGCCCCTGCTGTGGTGGACAGGCCCACAATGGTTAAAGGAGGATATCGAGTTCTGGCCATCCTGTCCTTCGGAAAATAATGCTTTAACTACTGCAGTACAGCAACAACAAAAACTTCATACCTTTGTGGTGCACCTATCAGATTACTTAGCTACTTTGATCCCTCGTTTTAGCAGCTTATCGAAGTTGCTTCAGGTAATTGTGTACCTGTTTCGTTTTTGTCACAACACGCGTGTTCCTCCTGCAGGTCGGGTGACTGGTAGTGTCTGACCATCAGAACTGGATAGAGCCTTGCAAGTGTGCCTTAAGCATGTCCAGGCAGTGTCGTTCAAGAATGAGTTGTCAGCCATCCAAAAGGATCATCGTACCTCTGCTCAGCTTCGCAGGACAAGCCCTTTTATTAATGGCAATGGGTTGTTGAGAGTTGGCGATAGGTTGCACCAATCGAATCTCTTGTTCCATCATAAGCACACTGTTCTGCTCCCCAGAAAACATCCCCTGACTGACTTGATAATTTGGCACCATTATGAGCAAAATCACCACCCAGGGTTGCAGGCCTTGCAAAGCATACTTCGACAAACATGCTATTTCTTAGTGTCTGCGTCACAGCATCAAGTGTTTCCGTGCCAAACCTGCATCGTTTCAACCACCAATGGGCCATCTTCAGGCGACAAGGGTCCAACATGCGAAGCCATTTGTTAAGGTTGGAGTGGACTATGCCGGTCCCTTCCTAATCCTAGCTAATCATCTGCATAGAGCTCCTTTTCTTAAGGCCAACTTATGCTTGTTTGTGTTCATTTAGAGATAGTTTTAGACTTGTCCACAGAAACCTTCTGGGTGCCATCAAACGGTTTGTGGGTTGCAGAGGTCGTCCTTCAGACGTCTATAGTGACTGTGGCACCAATTTTGTGGGTGCCAGTAACCACCTGAAAGTTCTCAAACAGCTTGTGTCTTCGTCTGCACATCCGACTACTGTTGTAAAGGCTTGTTCGCCTCTTGGGATCTCATGGCACTTCATACCTCCTGCTGCACCCCACTTTGGCGGTCTTTGGGAGACTGGGGTAAAATCTGTGAAGGTGCGTCTTAAGAAAGTCATCGGAGAGCAGTGGTTGACATTTGAGGAATTCTACACTGTCCTCGTTCAGGTGGAGGCAGTTTTGAACTCCAGGCCGCTGTGTCCTCTGAGCTCGGACCCAAACGATTTGAGCTCACTAACACCTGGCCACTTCCTCACTCTGGACGCCTTAACTGCGGTTCCTGAACAATATTTGGGAGAGGTATCCATGAACCATGTCAGGTGCTGGCGACTGGTGCAGAAAATCCATCAGGACCTTTGGCGATGCTGGCGCAGCGATTACCTCCACACTTTGCAACAGCGCACAAAATGGCATGGTTTGAGAGCTAGCCCTCAGCTCAATCAACTAGTTCTTGTGCAAGACGACAGGCTCCCTCCACTGCAGTGACAGTTAGCCCGTATCCAAGAGCTGCATCCAAGTAGTGTTGGAGTATCCAGAGTGGAAACAGTTCGTACTGCGGCAGGATTGACTAAACGACCTGTGGTGAAACTCTGTCCCTTGCCCAGTGACGTGTTGAAACCATAGTTTCAAGGTGGCCGGGATGTTTTGACATGTAAATTTGTGTACATTATTTTGATGTCTGGCTGAAGGGGTATAAACATTTGTGTATATATTAAGTAAACCAAAACTAAGAACATCTGAGGTGAAATTTGAATCTCCCGCCAGGCGCTGCTATATAGTTGGCAGCCCTTACAGTCTGGGGTTGGTGCCGCTGGTGGATCAGTAAATAAGGACAGTCGCGCAACCAAGATGGTGGTAATTGGTTGCATCGGAAGCGTGGCTCGATGGTATCGTTGTTTTGCTTTTCGCTGGATGTTGCATCCGACTTCTATACAGTCTTTTTCGTGGTAATGCAACACTTACTGAAGTGGTTATTATTAAGGAATCACCATATATTCATTCACATATCATTATGAGGGTGGCTGAAGCGTACCCGGACCTATGTCCATCTGGTGGGCGAAACTGTATGGCTAAAACAGCGACGTGGGCTGGATGAAAGTTTAAATAAAGCTAAGCCCCTTGGCGTTACGATTTGCAGGGGTGGAGGAGGTAACTCCGGTCATGTAATAAAATTAAAGTAAGAAAGTTCCAGGTACGAAAAATTAACTATTGATACACTATGATAGGTTGAATAAAGACTTGTTGGTGCCTGGAGCGACACAGAGTCGATCTCCTCCTTACACTGCTTACCGCCAACTTCCGAGTCCATGGCGGGGCACCTGCCTCGTCCAACAAGTTCACGCCACATGCTCATTGTTACACAAAAACCCTTAAACAATATAAAACAAAAAGGGGATCGTTTTTAAGTGCGTATACTTGACGATTAGAGTCCCAAATAGTATTAGGGAATGTTTCTGTAATTATTTTCAGACATGCAGTTATCGGGTATCCAGAGATTTATGTTACATTACATTGCAGTAATGTGTAGGTTAGCTCTTGTATTTTCAGGAAGGAATGGAAAACACTTGAAAACCCTTAACAAAATTCTTATATTTAATTTCACTTTTAAAATAACTTGCAGGATTTTATGTTTCATGGTTAGCTGCATGGGCGAGTCCATGTTGCGGGTATTGCGTAGGGGCGTTTCTGCGATGTTTGAGGTTAAATCTGACAGGTAATAATTAAAACTATTTAAGTGGAAACAAGGTTGCCTCTGGACTTCAAACTTCACTCAGCAAATGTGGGTGCGAACCACGTTTCCGCACTTTGCCCGTAAGTGGCAGCATGACACTCGCCACGTAAATGGCTGTTTATAGGCGTTAATAAGTGTGGGACACTTTCCCTACATTTGCTGGGTGTCTCTTAGCACCAACACACATTTTGGTACCACCCGGTGTCACGAAGGCGGCGTCTGTGCGCCGCTACCTCTTAGCACCACGTACGTTCCCTTATGCAGGTGCGGCACTGCCCGCCTCGGCTACAGTTGGTAGTCGCGGTGCGCACGACTGGCTTCATCTGATGGGATGTGTCAGGTAGTTAAATAATTTAATTGTATATATGTATTACATTATCCTATGTAACTTAAATGACTTGTCCAATATCTTTGTAACATTATGTACGTATAAGACCATACGGTTGCAATAAAAGAAACACACAAACATAAATTTTACAAGGCAGTACTAAACACCAATGCACACGGTGGCAGTCTTGCCATATAAAGCATCGGCAGTTGGCTTGCTCCATTGTTACACAAACACGATTTCATAAAATTAAGCTTGAAATAAAACCTAGTTTATTTTTTAGCTCAGAAATTGATGACTTTTCAGTAAAATGTTAATGATGTCACTCTCATTAGAAATGTAATATTCAACCAAATTTAACCGGAATTTGGGTGAAAGGATAGTTTTTTAATTAGGAATTTCATTATATTTTGTCATACATGTTTTCAATAAGTCCAGAAAATTTAGACATAATTGTTATTCAGGATAAAATGTAGTATTGCGGTTTTGGTAACAGCTTAAGATAATTTTTCGTGTATGCTTCAATTTTTAAATATATTTTATATATTATTCTAAATTATTTAATAAATTTCAGTTTTTGCTGTTTGGTAGTTGTAGACGGCGTATAGCAGAGTCGTACAAGTGAACGATTCGTCGATTTCATTGGTCGAATATTAGTAATCATTTCAAATGGTTGTCTTGTTTTTGTAGTTTTGTAACGGATTTTGCGTGTATCGTATTAGATATGGCCCAGAATGTAAATCCTTTTGTTCAAACGCAAACTTCGTCACCAAAAACTAGCGAAGAAACACAATCCAGATCGAATGATAGTCATGCTGTTAGTAAAAGGTATGAACATATTAATTATTTTAAATATTGTTTTAAATCAGTGGTATGGGAGTAAATGATGTTTTGCGTTATTTTATGTTTTTTTTCTTCTGCGTAATGGAACACGTCTGTGAATATTCGTAATTTACTAATGGTCATTCAGGTATTTTTTTTGTACAGATTTGTTTTTATAGCCTACTTAACCTCAATGTTTTGGTAGTAGTGACAATTGCCTGATTAGTGTGCAAATAATCTGGCCCTTTGAATCCGGGTGATGTTTAATATAAAGGATTCTTATATGCAACAAATAAGAGTATTTTCAAAGAGCACATTGCAAATTGAAAAAATATATGGAAATAGCAATTTCGAAGACTCCAAAAAAATGTACTGAGGGACAGCATGGCTAGATGTAATGTAGTCCCTGTCTACGCGTTGACTGGTACAGAAATATCACCCCTAAGTTAGCTTAATATTTAAATCTAGGTCAATATAGTTTGATGTCATAAAGTGCTGGGCTTGTAACCTACTTCTATTTTTAGGATTGTAACCTGTCCTATTTTAATCATAATTGTAATCCGGAAGATCTCATTTAATTTGTACAAATAAGTGTTCAGTTTCGTTCTAATAACTTGTGTTTAAAGTGATAGTGCAATTATACTTGGAGGTTAGTTTTGATTAAGAAATCATAATGTTAAGGTAGATGGCTAAAATTTTTTGTGTAATACATTTGTATCCACAGAGTTTCTGGGAACATGGAAATTGGCACAAGTAACAGGTTTTGGCACTTTATGCTGGTGACTGGTACGAAGGAGAAGAAAGGTTTTTAATTTTAAAACTTGCGTACACGCACAAAATTAATCGAGGAACTTCTGCTTTTTACCTACTTGATTATAAAATTGTGCAAACAGAAAGAGTAATTTGTTACTTAGTAAATGTTAAGAATAGCTGCTCGTGTAGCAGCCGAACTATGATTTTAGAGGAATATTTTATTAATGAAAAATGTTTTTTGTAGACGTTCGTAATTAGTACTATGTAAAAAATTTGTTAGGTTAATTAGATTAAATTAGGTTTATAGATTAGATTACTTTCATTTCATTTATTTGCCTTCATTTGATCCCATTAAGTCAAATATTGACAAGGGATATTGAAGATGTCAGACAATAATTTCAATCACAAACATTTACAATAAAACATATAGTCACTTAATAACAATACAGTCACTTAATAGCAATATACAATCCCTTTAAAACAAGTACAGTATTCAACATATATCGGAAACAAATGTTACTGAAGTTTTAGTATTAAAATTCCAACCATAACACACATCAACATTCATACACCCAGCAACAATAGAATATCAAAACAAGAACACGCTATACGTTAATATTCAGTATAGAAAATTTCATAAATTGAGCAAGAATCAATATGCCGACTGATATTGCAATCATGTCATAAATTAAAATTTACAAATCTGTAACATATTTTCACACAGTCACATTAGCACAATTTTATAAAATACGAAAAGCAATACAGTCCCAATCAAATATTAAGATTCATTGTTATAATATTCATCGATAGAATAAATGGCTTTGTTTAAAAGATATTTCTTTAACACCAATTTAAATTTTATTTTATTTATCTTGCTAAGGTTTCTCAACTTAGCTGGTAATTTATTGTATACCTTGATCCCAGAAAAATAAGCCCCTGCCTGTAATTTCTTCAAATGATTATTAGATACATGTAAATTACTACTGATTCTTGTATTATGGGTATGAACTGCTTGATTCATTACAAAGTATGAAGGATTATTCACTACAAAGTTTGCTATTTTGTGTGTGTGTATGTGTGTGTGTCAGTGTGTGTGTGTGTGTCAGTGTGTGTGTGTGTATATATATTTATCACACACACACACACACACACACACACACACATGGATGGCAATGTCAAAATACCCAAGCTTTTAAATTTGGGACGGCATGAATCACGTCTATTTAGCCCAGCAATTATTCTTATAACTTTCTTTTGTAAACGAAAAATATGTATACTATTAGAAGAAGTAGCCCAATATATTATACCTAAAGACATAACAGAGTGGAAAAGGACAAAATAAACCTGTTTAAGAACAGAAGTTTCTAAAAGGTACGACAAATTACGGAGTGCAATACATGCTGAACCAAGTTTAGAAGTTATATAATCAATATGATTATTACCATCAATATAGCTGTCAATATCAAACAAAAATAAAAAACTTGTTGAAAATATTTCTTCCACATCCATACTATTTGTACCAAATGATAAATTAGGTCTACGTTTAGACTGTTGGGTTACCAAAAAGTTTAATAATCCAGTATTTTCTGGATTCAGTACAAGCTTATTTGCACTAAACCATGGTATTCAAATTGTTATAAGTAATATTCAGTTCCTCAATAAATCTGACAGAGTTACTATCATGCATCAAAATACTAGTGTCATCTGCAAATAGTATTGTTTCAACATAATGCAAAAAGTACGGTAAATTATTAACATAAACCAAAAACAAGGGTCCCAAGATGGATCCTTGAGGTACACCATTATAAATTAATCCTTTTTTGGAATAAAATTCATTTCCAGAATTATCTATCTTTACATGTTGATATCTCCCAGACAAATATGAAGTGAACCACGAAAGCTCTAAATCATTAATTCCATAATGATTAAGTTTTTTTAACTAAAATGTGATGATCAACACAATTGAAGGCTTTCGTTAGATAACAGAATATTCCTGCAATATTTTCTTTTCTATCTAATGAATTGAGTATAGTTAAAGTTAATTTAAAGATAGCTTCATTTACTGATTTTTTAGATCGAAATCCAAACTGAGATTTGTTTAACAATTTATTATGTTCTAAATATGAAGATGATCTATTATGCATTATATTATACTTAACCTAATGTTAGATTAGGTCAGGTTACCTAATTTAATGACTTATTTTATGAACTACTTGTAATGTCTATAGAAACATTTTTTGTTGGAAAATTATACCTCTAAAATCAATAGTTTGACCTGTACACAATGAATGGCTCTTTTTAATGTACCTATACTGTTTATTATTTTGGTGGATTATGATTAATTAAGTACGTGTTTGTGTATGTAATAGAAAAGAATGAAATATAACAGTAACTGTCTCTAACTACTGTTTTGTTAGGTTGGGAATGCTTGTAAATTCGCTGCTCAGTGATCTAGGAAATAGTACCTTGCAAAGTTGTGAAGTGTTGATTAGAATGTGTTTGGTTGTTTGAACGGTTATTGTGTTGAGTTTTATAGGATTACGTGTTAGTTGCTGATTGTGTAACTGAGTAATACCGTGTGTGGCGTCCAATTTTGGAATAGTGCTACTGGAGAGGAATGGGATGGATGGAGGTAAATATAATCACTACTCATTATGTACTGGCCAAACTATTGATTTTAGGTGTTTAGTTTACAGTTGAAAATTGTTTCTATAGATGTTGTAAGTAGTTGTACGTAAAGAAAATTTGAGTTTTATAACTTTTAAATTTTCCAATTGTTGTTTGGTTAGGTTTAGGCTGCGTTGGTGAGGTTCGTTTGGGTTAGGTTTGGGTATTTTATCAGTAAGGTTTACCATTTTTAATTAGGGTCCAGGTAAGTTAGGTTACTTTACCTAACATACTAACTTAAAAAACGTAACCTAACAAAAAAAATGTTTTACGTACAACAGCTTTTCGTCACTAGAAACATTTTTTATTAAGAAACTTTACCTATAAAACCAATAGTTTAGTCCCTACGTGATGAGTGGCTAACTCTTGATATTTACCCCAATCCACATTTTATTACTTTGCCATACCAAAATATGCTGAATTTCAAGGCTGGAATTGTGGAAATGAATCGTGTGGAACTGGTATCAGAAAGTAACAAAGAGTAGATGTGTTTAATTATACTATTCGGTCCCAGTATATTGCTAGGTTATCAAATTGTAATATTAAACCCATCCACTCTTTGTTACTTTGTGATTCCAAGGGGGCATTTCAGTTTTTGTGTCCCCACTCAGAAACCCCTATACAGTATTCCCACAGATCCTGTACAAGTGGTGAAGTAAAGGGGGATGCAGGGTGATGTGATGTCTTAGGCGTCATGTTAGTTTCGTCATGCCATATATTTTGGTGTGTGATCAGAAAGTAAAAAAATCCTTTTAAGATGCGTAGGAACTAAGGCATAGTATGGAGGAAGAGGGTGTAACAGGGCAAAGATTTAGGTGATGAACAGAACAAGGTAGGCAGTGGAATTTTAGTTTTGTAGGGGTTGGTCGAAAGTTTAGGTGGTGTTTTGTAGGCGATAGAGGAAGAGGTAAGTTCCCACTGGGCAGTTGCCGAATTACAAGTGAAATAATTGTTGTAGTAATCACAATGAGTATGTTGTGATCAAGTCAAAAGCGTTACTATAGTCTGTGTCAGTAAGTAGAGTTGCCTACAGTTCCTGGAACGCTATGTACCTTCAGTGACGTTAACAAGTGCAGTATAAGTACTGTGCTGAGTCTGAAACCAGTCATTTAAGGGGAATTTTTTAATTTGATTTATTTACTTACTTATTTAACAGCATTCCAGTGACCGTGAATGAGCAGCTGCTCTAAGGTGTGGAACTTGTCAATACAATATATGATATTACAGAACATGTTACATACACTAAACACATAGCCAACAATATAGGTACAAATTAGTGTGAATACATTTACAGATAAACACGTACAGCTACACACGGAATTGCCTATGCATAAGCACATACATATAAACATATGAATTTGTGCAAGTAAACATATGTACATATGGTGTATTGTCATCTGTAATTAATACTTTTCTTGCTACAGGTTTTTCTGAAGGTATATGGGTGCTTTTGACATTATTAATCAGACAATATGGAAGTAACTCATTATCAAACAATGTAAACAGGTGTTAAAAGCATGAAATGTCAAAAATGTTGATACACTTTCAGGAATGGTTGTAGCGGGGAAAATACTATAAATTACAGCAGTGCACAATTCTCCTAACTGATCTAGCGAGTTGTGTTTATTCATTTGAGAGAAAATCTATTCAGCACAGTCAGTGTATTTGTGGGCTCCTGATGAATCTTATCAGCCTGTATTCACACAGGCTGCTTGGAGTTTATATGGCCTTTTTCTGACTAGCTGGGAAAGAGCACAAGTAGTGATGTAGGCCTATTGAAAATATTGGCGAATGAAGGTAAATTAAAAGGTAAGATTAAAGCATAATTGCACTCTGCTCTATATTTGATACGCTTTATAAACCTCAGTGGGCAGTACCTACTAGTCTGGAGAATAGTTTGTTTTCATTATCTTCAGTCAGACTGCTTTGATTTATTGCCTTTATGAGGCTAATTTTAGACACATTTTTTTTAAATTTAAACTGTTTTTTAGAGAAATTACGGCTTGCCTAAACATATAATTCATTTTAGAAGGATTTGAGGGCATAATCCCTGTGGTTTCAAATAGATCTACATGGCACATAATGACTTTCCCGTACAGTTTGTCTTAGTATTTAATTTTACAAATTCTATGCATTTATTACGTAGTAATTTATATTTCTGGTGCAGCTCGTCAGAAAGGTTAAGTTTCAATGTTTTGGTGATTTTGTATTCCCTATGCAAAGTCACGTGCCAAGAGTGTTCAAATGTCCCTGTTTAGCCATCTAGCTGGGGAGCAAGTGACACGTTTAGCAACAAAGATAGCAAACTCATGATATAAGCCATGAACAAAACTACTAAAATTATAGATTGTTTTATCTATTACAGATTGCCACAGCAGATTATCTGTTGCTGACAACATGCCATTTATAGGTTTAGTTTTGAAATGTTACCTGTACTCATTTGTTTTCTAATCATCGTTCTTCTCTTTCCAGGTTACAGAAAGAGCTGATGATTTTGATGGTAAGTATCATTCAACAGCATCATATAAGGCCAATGCAAAGTGTATATATATGCGAAGCTTCTAAAAATTAAATTGAACTTATTTTCATCAGTCATATTATTTTACATACTTTGACAAAATATGGTAAAACTTACCAGATACCAAATAAATGTTATCTAAGCTTGTTTTTAAGAGGAAAATAATTTCTGTAGTACTGGTAATACAATAAAACTTATACCTGCATCTAGTTGCATACTTAATGAAACTTTACAAAATGTTCCTTTTAGTTAGCCTTATGTGTGCACAATGGGACATCATGATAACAAATAGCGTAGAGCGCAATATTGGACACGGAGGCATTGTCTTGGTGACAAAAACAATGCAGCCAACTTCCACTGTCACTTTGATTACTGCTGTAACCTTTTTTGTGTGGTAATAGTGTATGCTCGATGAACTGCGAAGCATTTTGTAAAATGTAAACAATTTTGACCTTTGTCGGATTCGTGTAAAATTTTGAGCATTTGAAATCAAATTGGAGTTTCAACAAGTGCTGAGATGTATGGTTTGACCCTGTGTCCCGCAGATGAGTCCGGACAAGAGTGTGTCAGCTTTTCCGGAGGGTGAGAACCTGTTCAAATGGATCGGCACCATTACGGGGCCTGAAGGAACGGTGAGTACTTCATACTCTATTTGGAGCTGCTCTTTGCAAGGATGAGTTTTTGCAATGAAATGTCTGTTGTATTTTCAGTCCTATTTTTTTTTGTCTGTAAGGGTTTGGTACACCTCAGTTTTCAACGTCTTTTTTTATTTTTGTATTTGTGCCAGATATTTTTTTTTCTTATTTTAGACATAAATTGTGATAGTGGCGTGCATAAAACCGTAAAGTGCAAATTTTGACGTTTACGACTCATTACGCAAAAACTATGAGGGATACAAAAATTTCCTAAGTGGAAGGTTTAGCCACAATTTATGTCTAAAATATGAAAAAAATATCTGGTACAAGTATAAGAATAATAAAAGATGTTTAAAGCAGTGAAAATTGTTTTTGGTTTTAAAAATGAAATTCTGACTTATTTGATATAAAATGAATAACTATTATAGTTCATAAACTTTAGCAAATCTTGGGCCAGAAGATTACAAATGCAGTGAGCCATGCATTCTAAGTATATTATAATATGTCCTCATCAATTTCATCATCCTGTTGATAGAAATTTAAGAATCTGAGCTGAGAACATTCACGTAACTTAAGTCCTGATGATGATATTTCTTCAGGCATCAGTTTATGGTCATTTCTGATACTCCTCATATCCTCGTAAAAGCAAACTACATAGATAGTTGTATGTTTAGGGTGCTGCCTGCTCGAGAGACCTGGTGTGAGCAAGGATATAGAATTATATGTTGAATTATATTTGATGTAGTTCAGTACTTTTGAAACCTACGTATATGCCATCACTCGCAGCCTACATTTGTAGAGGATATTTTTAGCTGTTTTTCTTAAAAACTAGAGCATGTGTAAATACTATAATTCTCTAAGACATTCTAAACCAGTATTCTGGAAATTTTTTTTAACATTTTAGCTCCTGTGCAATATTTTCCTTATCTCAATGCAGAAAATTAATTTTTTCCGGAAATGATATTGTGAAAGTAGACTGAGCCCCGCCAAATATACATATTAAAAGAGTACACCCTGGGTTTAATAGCAACTTTGATAGTTCAGCTTTAAAATGGTGACTAAATTATTCATTGGCTTTGTTGATTGCTACGCTAATGCGTGATTATCTTAGGACTCTGTGCTTTGGCAGCCCTGCAGATGCCCTTATTACAGTTTTTTTATTTATTTATTGGCTGCACTGTTTGAGAACAATTGCCGTCTCTAGTAGGAGTGCAGCAAACAAGTAAGTTTATTTCTTAAGATTTGTATTGTGCAGTATGTACATGTTTTAAGTTTTGTTTGATTTCATAGCATCAACAGGATGTTCAACAACATGAATTTTGGAAAAACATTGTCTTGGAAATAAGTTGTCTTGCATAAAGTTTCTTCTTCTTCAGAAAAGTTATCTGTTGGGTATATTGTGCATTACAGGTGTTAATAAAATTTTTACTGTGACTTTTTTGCGTACTTTACATCAAGGAATTTTGAATCTTTGTACCGTATTCACCCTTGTACCCCTCGCACCCATGCAAGTCGCGCACCCCATTTTTTGATGAACATTTTGAGAAAAAAATATTTTTTTCCAAAACAAATTTAAAAAAAAAAAATTTTTCCAAAAAAATTCAAATGAATCAAAATGCTGTTTACCTGTGTACAAATGACTTATTGTATACGTAGGCGAAGAAAAGTTAGGAGAAAAAAGTCTTAGACTTGTACATCCTCGTCATCACTGCTGCTTTCCTCTGCTTCACTAGTGCTGTCCTCGGCATCCACGTCACTCTCCCAGATGGCATCTTCACTCCCGTCGAGCGCATTACTAACAAAGCATTTTCGGAAGCTCTTGACCACCAGTTCTTCCGGGATAAGATTCCATGCAGTCTTTATCCACTCACAAATCTTTGAGAGAGATGGTTTCTGCAGCCTACCAGTCGGTGTGTAAGTGTGCTGTGCGCTTGTCATCCATTCTGTGTACAGTCGTTTCAAATTAGCTTTAAACGGCCGGTTCACGCACACGTCTAGGGGCTGGAGCATCGAGGTCATGCTGCCTGGGATGATGACCTGGTCAGTCTTTCCTTCCTGAGGACGTTTTTTAACATTTTCTGTCAGGTGGCCGCGATAACTGTCCAGGACTAGAAGGCTTCTTTGTTTCAACAATGCTCCAGGGCGGCGTTCCCACACACACTTTAACCAATCGACCACAAAAGTGTTGTCCATCCAACCTTTCTCTTGCGCCCTAACAAAAATTCAGCTGGCAATTTTTCATTCTTCGGTATTGTCTTGCGCCGGAAGATTACAAATGGAGGAAGTTTTTTACCGTCGGCTAAAATTGAAAGCATGACAGTACATCGCTGCCACCTGTTCTTACTTGCACTGATTTCGCACCACGTGCCTCAACTGTGGTATCAGATGGCATCTCGAAATAAGACGGGGGTCAGGTCTGCATTCCCCATTTGCCTCAGCAGGTAAGAATGCTTCTGCCGCAGACGTATAACGTGCCGTTGATACTGCAACAACTTATCGGTGTAGGCCTCAGGAAGTCGCTGACAAATGGTGGTTTTACGCCGCACAGATAGGCCATTTCTTTTGTAAAACCGATAAATCCAGTTCGTGCTTGCTTTGAACTCTTGAACACCCAATTCTCTTGCAATCTTCAAGGCTTGCATTTTGCACATGTCTGTCGAAACGGCATAACCAAACCGCCGTAACTCGGTTATGTATTCAACTAAGCGTTTTTCGATAGGTGGAAATTTGGCTTTCTTTCCTCTAAAAGCCATCCTGTTGACGTTACTTTCCTGTAGCTTGTTTTTAATTTTACACCAATCTCGAATGCATGATTCTGAGATGTCGTACTTACGACCTGCTGCACGATTCCCTATTTCTTCGGCTTCCGTAATTACTTTCAGCTTCTCACCCACCGTAAAAGAACGCAATCGTTTTGACATTTTGTTTCCTCAAATATCTGCAAAACGCGTACTAACTTGTATGTAGTAAATACGAACACTTATCTCCTATGCGCCGAAAACAATGCTGCCTAAACACGTGCCTAGTTATCAATTGCGCTGGACTAACTGTTCTCCACATTCCTTCGCCAGCTAGACTGTATGTGTGCGTGCGTGAATGGCCGCCCGCGCTGTTGCTAAGTCTCTGCCCGCACCAGTCATTGACCCACGTGGTGTGCGGACTTCAAATACAAATTATCCATGTAAGACGCGCACCCCCATTTTTGTGATCGAAATTTTGGAAAAAAGGTGCACTGGGTACATGGGTGAATACGGTATATTGGTTCACAATTATTTGCATGCCCTATTTTAAAAATTTATATTTTAAAAAAATACATTATTTTATTTGTACATTCTGTATTCTAGACAGCAAGGAAGGTTGGGAAATATGTCCTGTAATCATATATAGATTTCTCTGTATAAACAATTATTCTGCTTTACAGATTTTTTTAACAAATTTCCTTAATACAACTAATCCTGGGTGTACTCCCTTCAACACGTACATACTTGCGTAAACTTATTTTCACTATGGCTGCAAAATTATATTACTGATTATTGTGTACTGTTTAATTTGTGTACTATTCTACAAGACTTTATCTTAAGCCAAAGTTTGTGCTCATTACCTATGAGCAGCATGGATGGCTGTGCATTGTTTTGTAGGTAACTAAATAATTTGTTAATCAAAAAATGTAGTTAAATTTGTTTTGAAAAATGATACTTTTGCTCAATTTTGTGGTGATACTTTATAGATTAGTCAAATTATTTTGAATCATTTAAATTTTTTCTTTTACTTTTTTTTCTTTCTCTTTCTCTCGCTCTCTT
>PNEQ01108232.1:0-18043 GCA_003012365.1 Medauroidea extradentata
GGCCTTACATATTTTGCTATGTGACTCTAAGCGGTGGCCATAATAATTGTATTGGTGGAAAGTCTGTAACAAGGTTAAGTGCACGTTTCTATCTCAGTTTCACATACATCCGGTTAGTACATTTTGAAGCACGAAAGTCTAAAAAGACCGTTTTTAGCTATGTATGAGGGCTTCGAAACAATGTGTTTTCTTTTCGAACGTTGGCACAGTGGCTCACGTGGAATAGTAATTAAAAAGAAAACGTATTTACGAACACACTTGAATCGTGTGGTAAGCGTCGCCGTTAACTTTTAAATATACAAAATGGTCAGAATTGCATTGTTTTACCCTCTGCTTCAGGAAGGTAGGTGAATGTTACGGACGATCAGAAAAGAGTGTCTATTTTTAATTGTTTTTACATTTGTTACAGGAATGTTAAAGTGAGTTCATTGACTAATTCTATTCAGTCATGGCATGAATTGGTCTGGAACCATCTCGTACTCGACCTTGTCACTACACGAGCTTATTTCTGTAGTAGTTAGCGGCTACAAAAATAGCGTGATTCGGTCTGCCGTCGCCAGTTGAGAAGTTTTCTCCAAGTTTCAGGGAGCACCAGAAGGCGCGCCACTTCCGAATTTCGTGGTTTCCGCTGGATGCAGTTAGCATTCCCCAGTCACGGGGAAGTTTTTCAGGCTGCTAATAATAGCCCTTCGCTATTAGACACGCCAAGTACGGATACAGTTACTGCTGCCAAATTTACCGTGTAGTGTGCCAAAAGTGTACGGTAGTGCAGTAAGCATGCCTGATTTGCATTGGCAGATCGAAGGCTTGATAACTTCCAGCCATACTGCTTTGGGTGAGAAGGGGAAAAGGAGGAAGTACGATGGTCGTTGCCGAAGAGGTTTTCCCAAACCTTCCCTACACCATGTAAAAAAAATTGAAAAATATTTCTCTTACGTATGGCAGGGAAAGTTCACGTATTTGACTAGTGCAGTACGGAAAATCCATGATCTGTAATATCTCGTACATTATAAAGAGAGTGAGTGAAGAGAATTTGGTCAGCGCTCAACATCGAAATCTTCAGCGCTGATGAAGGGTGACATGATGTGAGTATGGAGCAGCGCCGGAATGAAGAGGCGGGGGAAACGGGAGATCCCCGAGAAAACCCGCCGATCAGCGGCATCGTCCGGCGCGATTCCCACATGCGAAAATACGGGGAACATCATAAAGAGAATCGCCTACTTTGGGGTTACACACACTTTCACGCCATTGACGAAGAGTCATCACTGGTTTCAAGTGTCTACATTTGACGCGTGGGAAGAGTGGAGCTATAAGAGCCAGAGTATCTCGCCCGACGTGGAGCATATCGCTGCAGTGCGTACCATGAGCAGAGAATTGCGCTATTTACTCTTACAGGGCCGGCGCAAGATAATTTGGTGCCCTAGGCGAAAAAAAAACTGAAGTTTCAATGCCTTCGCTTTTTTTTGTTCGGTTACCTTTAATTTTATTCTACTTTTGCTTATATTTGAAAGTACTTGAAAAGTTTTTGCATTTTTAACTGTATACTGTTTACACACGTCAAATAAAAATCCTCAAGAAATGCATTTCACTAACCAGAAAACGGTACGTAAGTGACAGAGGCGATCCGAATTTTCGCATGTGGGAATCGTGCCGGACGATGCCGCTGGTCGACATGTTTTCTCGGTGATCTCCCGTTTCCCCCGCCCGTTCATTCCGGCACTGCTTTATACCCAGATCATGTCACCCCCGCGCCAGCGCTAAAGACCTATATGTTCAATGCTGACCAAGATATCTTCACTTGGACGACACAAATTACTGGTAACTTGAGCTAAGGTTAATTCTACAACAGGCGGGACAGAAACTGTGTGCTTTCTTGTGAGGGAATTTAGCACAGGGGAAAATTCTGCCTCGAATTGTGCTGACATCGCTAACGAGTTTAATTAAATATGAAACCGTAGTAAAGTTAAATTTATCTTGGCCTGGGAAAGAATGAGTTTTAAAGAGAAAAACAAACAAATTTCACCTTTTAAATGATCAACTTCACATAACTTAAAATCCACGTAAACTCTGTGATTAGTCGGCCTACATCTCTTACCGATACCAGCGCTCAAGCGGCAGAAATTATCCCCGTGGCAAACGTTGATCTTTCCATCCTATATTATAATTATTAACCTTACTTGAGCTTAAACACATACTACTTGAAGCTGACGTCCGTAAACAAAACTTTGGAACACTATAACAGGAGTGTTCGTTGCGATCAATAGCGAAAACGCAGTTGGCGCACATGGAAGCAGTTTTTATTCGTGAAATGACCAACAGGGTTTCTCTTTTGCACGACTTGCAAATCTCAAACGTGTCATTGTATATTTTATAATTTGGAATACTGTTTACTCATGTTAAAATAATTTTAAAAAAATGTCGTCAATTACCTACAAATTACCTGTAACATCCGTAAACCTCTCGCGCAGAGATTTTCTGGTAGTATAATTATTTTCAAATCAAAACGCTGAGTATTTTTGAAATTCTGTTATTATAGTGGCCTATGTAGTATCATATAAAAATTATAAAAATTACAATTTTCCATTTTTGTAGATTTTGTGATTTCATGGCCTTATTTTTCTAAAAACTGTTTTCAATATTTTACTCTAAAGCAAAGATACATAAATAAACGTCCGCTGATTAAATATCTACTGGGCAGATATATCTCATAATATTTTTATGAGTAGTTAAGATTTTATTGACTATTGCGTATTCCAGTCGTTCGCTCGACATCTTGCCTTTCCGCGCCCACGTTTTGGACGTGACGCGTACGATGTGCATCAAATGTTGTGATTGCAGTTTTGTTTTTTCATGGGAAAGCCATGAAGCGATAGCAAGCGAATCATAGCACAAGAGTGTTGTTTACCCCGTTCCTCCTAACCACGTTCAGTGATGGTAACTTTCTTTGTAGACGGTATTCGTATGTGCGTATTTCTGGTTTACCGGTAAGTGTCTCATTCTGCTTGGTGATTTGTACTGAAAAGTAGATTAAAGATGTACGTATCTTTTGACAATAAAAGCATTTTACAATTCTGTCCCGATTTTTTTTTTTGCAGCCAATCGGACGTTAAAAAAAACCCTCGTATTTGTATTGATGTTACTGTATTATACGTGACTTTCACTTTAGTGCCCTACAATAATTAGAGCCAAAGAAAGATAAAGTATTTTTAACAAGATTAAAGAATATTGTTTTGCGCTAAACATGTTGCGTAGTACAGCTTATGAAAACAAGGAACAGAGGACAGTTAAGCCCGCCCCATGGTATGTAATGTACGGTTGCATTATTTCTTTCATAGAACAATCCTTGTTCGGCTTGTAATAATTCACATCCATAATTAATAATAATAAACAATAATTTACTAATTGTTGTGGCGTAGTAATTTTCTTTTCACGCTTGTTAGGTAAAAAGTTACGTATTTTGGACGCAAGATTGTGTAGTTATTATACTGTATGTTGGCTTCCATGCATGTAGTTTTTGTAATGCGAGGGAAAAAAGTATTATAACTGAATTACGTTGTGATTGCGCAACGTGTTTCAGAAACATGTGACCAAACTATGCCAGGGAATTTCCGACGTGGAAAGAAGAAATTAGATTTTTGACCGACGCCCATGGTCTGTCCGAAATACGCAGAAGCACGTTATGTGGAGTTAGTTGTATACGTTAAAATTACTTACCGTAGAGGATCAAAATGCGATATACGATTTAACGAAACCAAAATAGTAGGTAAAACGAAAGATCGGTACTTTGTATTCACCCCCAGAATTAAAAATAATAAAAATTAAAATAGCAGTTTTCGTTCTGTTGTTGCATATAAGGTGTATTTCGTTACCGACAAGCGATGTGTAATGCTATTGAATTGAACAGTGTTTCGTTATTAATCGAAAAGGAACTCTTGTTGCAGTTCTGTATAGGACCATCTGTTTTCTTCTAAATCGCACTAAATTGTTTTTAACGTGGTGGGTAGGGGAAACACATCCTGACTCAGTGTGACTACAAAGTGTAATGACGGCGTTGCAAGCCGAAGAATTACCGACACGAACAAACAGGCAGGGGCAAATTACAATTAGTAAATGTGCTACACTGAAAATCATCGGACGCTCCGTTCTCGAGATAAAGTGCTGGTACAGTACATCTGTGAGATTCGGTATGTGTGTATATATTATAGGTATATATGCATGTGTGTTCGTGAAATGAGTCACTCGTGTTATAAAATAATTGCAGAACATTGAAACGTTATTGAAAGTATGTTATAACTCCGACGAGTATATTGTAACTTCCAGTTCATTTGTCAAGCCACAGGCATTCTTATTGCTTTGCTTTGCTCCGAACGTAAATGTCAGACCTAAAATGGATGAACGGGTGTGCTATTGAAATATGTAATCAATATAAACAGGAAGTTAAATTCATGGAAGAGACGCTCTCCACTTGGCCGGCCCACTACTCCTCGTGCCGCCTATAAAAAGCGGCTATGATGGACTGGAGTCGCAAATGCTGTAAAAGTTGAGGGTGTAGGGTTTCACCTCAACCCCCTTTGGCTTGCCGTTTTCCATCACCAGCGGCGGATGACTTTGCCTTCCCGTCCTTCTTTAGAGTGCCGGCACATCTGGTCCTCGTCGTGGCCCCCGCCCGTTATGTAGGAGGAGGGTGTCTTCCCCCACCCACCGACCCTTCCTCGTGTTTCGTCTTGGGGTTTGTTAATTATTAACAGTTCCATTTACTGCGACCGCCATCCTCTACATCCTGCTCGCCGGCCAGGACTGCCGACAACATGCGAGTCTTCTCGACCACGGAGCACATTCGTTGGACAATAGTGAGCTGGCTTGCACCTCTGGGGGCCGCTAAACAATGGTACCAGTCTCTGTCTCTCTCTTCCCTCCGTATTTGTTTTTGTTTCCCTCCCTCATTCTCTCTCTCTCTCTCTCTCTCTCTCTCTCTTTTGCACACAAAACAAAAGCCCCGCGCTTCACTGTGTGATTAGCCAAGTGAATGCAGAGGTCCGCGGTGTTGACGCCATTATTGTTTTCGCTGCGACTTGCTGGTCGGAAACTACGAGGCAGCTAGCCCCAGGGCCGAGACTGAACGAGGCGTATTTACCTTAGAGCGTAGGACTCGCACTCTGGAGGACCACAGTTCCGGCCATCCAGATTCCGGGTTTTCCATGATTTATCAAAAGCGCCCTACGCGAATGCTGGGATGATTTCTTAATATAGGCCATGGCCGACTTCTCTCTCAGTTTCTGTCACAACTAATAAATTCGCTGTCTACAAGACATACAGCCCACTTAAAATATGTCGAGGCGTTACGCCCTTGGCTATAATGGTTCGCACCCATCGCTTCTCAGGATTCGGAACACGTATAAAGGAGAGGAGTGGTCTTGAGCCCCCTGTAATCTTGCAGGCCCTTTGTCTAGTCGCTAGCAAAACTAATGTAAAATCAGTGTTTGCGTGTATACCCGTATCGGGGCAAAACAACTCAAATTTTCCCGGGGGAGGGGGGAAGTAATATTAGCTGTTCTAATTTTCATATTTAAGGAGGTCTTAACAATGGTTACCATTTTGAATAATATAATTTTTCTTAAAATAACTTTAAATTGTGTTATATTTCTAAAAATAAGAACGCGCAAATTAATTGTATGTAGACAGGTAGATTGTTAAAGGTTTGCCCCTGCTTCAAGGATTCAGAAGGAGGAAGGGGCAATATATGCCCTGCTCCCCCTCCCCTGTTGTTGCACCCCTGATCTTTGTCATCATAAATAGTTAATCTGGGAATACCGTTTTATTTTTCAAGAAAGGTGAAAAAAACTATGTTAAAGGATTTTTTTACCTTTCTAATGGATGCCATGTTGTATGTTAGTCCAATCAAATGCCTTTAGAGAGAGAAAACTGTGAATATGCCAAAAAAATTGCATTTTTAGGCATTTTGCTATCAGTCTCCTTATGTTTAAAAGAGAAAACTGCATCTTCACATCTGTAGTTTATTCCTTTCACTTTCAACACGTGCCATTCTGTTGCAAATACAATTTGTATGCTATTGGAATACAAGTGCAATAGGTCATTTGTCTTTGTTTAGTTAAACAATGCTCAGAATTTCAGCTACCCGTTTTTGCCCCCTTAGAAGATATTGGACACAGTGTATGGACATGTGCACCAGAAACCACACGTTGCAAACTGCTTATTTTGCGCCCGCTCTGCGAGAAATAAATTGTTTGTTCCTGCCAAATACAAACTGTTAACAGCTTTTTTCAATGATTAATAACTTTTGAAAACCATTTCATACATTCCTATCCCGGGAAAATCTGAAGGTGAAAAATTTTTTCCAATTTATTGTGTGCAGAGTGTGCAAGTTTTACATAAAATATATTGAAATCTCTGAACATATATTTTATACATCATCTGTATGATTTCTCATATTTCATTCACAGTCACGCCTATTTACTGTCACAAAGGAAATTTAACACATATTTTCCTTATCTTGTGTTGCTTTTTATGTACTTGAATATCATTGAAGTTAAATTTAATGGATAGAGTGAAATGTATTTGTGCAAGTGGACCCTTTTGGGAACATTATTATGATGGTTTGGCCCGAGTTCTTAAGTTTCGTGGTGTGTTTTTAAAATTTGTGAAGAATACCATTTATTAATTTGACCAAAGAGCAAGTCTTATTCTTGTTGGTCTGAAAGGTGTACATGTTAACTAGTATTATAGATATTGTTGCAGTAAGTTCTACTTTGAAACATTGTATAAATAGTGTTTGAACACAGTTTGTTACATATTATAATAAGAATTTCCGTTAGTATACTATCTTTCGTACTCTGTGTGCGTGCCATTTCTGATAACTTAATGGAAAGTAATTTATTTGCAGCATTTTTACTTTATTTTTAGGTCACATGAAATGGTTATGTTTCTGAAACTAGTAGGTTTTAATTGAATGAAGTTGAGCATGTGTATATTCATTATTTTGGTTGCAATAACAGTACATTCTGTAATTGTCTTACTAGAAGCTACTGTAGTGTGAAAATAAAACATTTCACATAAAATTTTTTTCCAGTAAATTAATTGTAGCTTTTTTTCAATTTTTTGTTATCATTGTTACAGCACTGGCTGGATCCTGCGAAAACGATTCTCAAGCAGGTAAAAGGTAAGATTTATGTCTCCATTGCTAGGTTATTTAAAGAGTGTGTGGTAGATAAATAAACTCAAAATACACCAATTCAACTGCACACATTTTTGAAAGTCGGTGTAGAAAAACTACAAAACAACGTTCTTAGATAATGATATTTGCCACCTTTATGAGCAAACATTTACTCAGAATGATGTGTAATCTGTTACTGCTTAATTAAATGTATGAGATTTTGGTGTCAACAGTTGTTCTTCATATATAAGTTAATCAAGAAAAATTTTTGCTCAGAAAGTTGGCAAAAACTGTTGTCTATGGTTGATGTTTTTTATTTTTGCAAGTTTGTTTTTGAAACCTACAATATTAAATTGATGCTTTTAGTCTGAAATATATACATGCCCATATAAGGTATGTGTATGTGCTATTCAATTATTAGCTTATTCCATCATTTAATAAAGCCAGTTGTAGAGTATTCACAGTAACATGTGTTTTTTATATAATTTTTGCAGTGCAAACAGTGAACACAATGTACATATTTTAAAGTTAACATCTAATGCCAGAATTAATTACATTGTTTGATTAGTACTCTTCAAAATAGAGTTTTCAAATGTGCTCACTTTACTAAGAGCAGCCTAAATCTGTTCTTAAGTCAATTGAAATCAAGGTTTCCTTGTGTTTCCAACGCATTGTTTTTCCAAGTCACCTGGTGATTTATGATTGTCTACCATACATGTAATCTCTCACTGTTAGTCTGTTTGTAAGTGGTCATTACATAATTAAATGAAAGGATTAGCTTTGTGCAATTTTTCGCAGTAATGTTGATGAAATGAGGGATAGAATAACTATGTATGAAAAAGTATTTTGCAGTTATTATAATTAATTAAGTCTCTGTTTCTGTTAACATATTGAATATTATTATTTTTCACATTTTTACATTCTAATAAGAATAATGTTAGATATGTGATTACACTGCATATTCAGTTTACCTCCTGCTGCAGTACAGACTTTGCGATTTAGCTATTAACATATAATTATACCGCAATGTGTGTGGCAAGTTTTTTTATGTTCGTAATTTGCCTGACTGATTGCGACCTAACTATACATTACTAGCTCAATTGCCATGTTTGTACTGTAGTGCAAAGTGAATAGAATTTGCGTTATAGTCACCGATTTCACATTTTTCTTTTCAGAATTCTAAGATAGCGAAAAATAATCAAATTCAATATGGCGACTGAAACCGAGCCTTAAGAATGAAATGAAGACCCTTTAAATAGTAGAATGCTTTACTACGTACATCTTAACAAGTGTATGTCAACCTGATATTTTGAAGGTAGGAGCAAGACTGAACAGGTACTAAAACACATTTTGGTCTATAAAAATCAGGTTGGCGATTTGGTACAAAAGTTTATCACAGTGCAAGTTCAAATATAATAATAATAATAAAATAATAATAACAATAATAATTATAATTTATATTATTATTATTTTTGTTTCGTGAGAAAAATATAAATATGTTAGTTTGTGGATTTACTACATAAAATGTCAGAAATAATTTTTGAATTAAAATAGCATAACATTATGTCCTGTAATTACTGCCATTAATTTTATTCATACCCCTTGCATGTCTTCACAAGTTACTTTATGTTTACATGCATAGTTTTGTTACATTACTTTATCCATTGTATATTTAAAGACTTGTTAATATTTGAGAAGATGAAAGTACTGTTGTTTTAAAGGGAGAACTTTATCCACAGATATGGATCCTATCCTGTTCAGTTTCCGAGTGAAGTTCTACCCGCCAGATCCATTTCGGCTGAAAGAGGAAATTACTCGCTACCAGATATATTTGCAGCTGAAGAGAGACTTGCTGCATGGCCGCCTGTATTGTACACCGACTGAAGCTGCCCTATTAGCTTCCTACATCATCCAAGGTTTGTTTCTTGTCATCCCACATAATTTACTGAAATTTAAATATAATAATTTTGTATTCATCTTTGTAGTTTTTAACATTCCAGTCACAGTTAAATTTTAAGGAAAGAACGTAGGTACTGATAGAAAACTGAAATTGTTAACACATATATTCCTTATCTTATGTTGCTATTTATGTGAGTGAGAGAAGTCTTTGAGGGAACGTAGCCATCACTTAAATGCCTTGCGCTTAGAGACTAGTAATTTCAGTCACCATTTACAAATAAAAGGTCAGGGGAGAAAATATGGTTAGTCAGAATATTAGCATGCTTTTAGAAGAGCAATTTGAAAACTTAGGTTGTCATAAAACACTTAAATTTAAACACATTTCTTAAATAAATAAAGTATCAAAATTTAAAAACAACATTTCTTTGTTTAAGTAACATGTGCAATTTTTCTTTTAACCCTTTAAATAACTGTTTATTATTTAAAAATTCTTAAATGTACAGGAATACCAACTAAATACAAAATCATAAAAGTTTACTTTTTTTTTTATGCTCTTTGTTCCTGGAAAATATAATGTTTCAGTGAAAAATATTTAAATACTACATTTTAATATATATATATATATATATATATATATATATATATATATATATATATATATATATATATATATATATATATATATATATTGGAATTCAAATTATGCAAACATGATCATACACATATCACATTTTACAGCCTATTTACTAAGGGAAATGATTGTGAGGTGGTGAAAGAGAGGGACAGTTATTGCTATGTGATGATCATAAAATTACTATATATGGAGATTTTTTAATGAGTAGGTATGAGTGTTCCCAGTGTGGACACTAGATTGTTAGGGTGGGCAGCATTGCAGTGGCAAGTCAGAGGTAATGGTTGCTGTCTAAACATGTATGAGAGTAATGAGCGACACATTAAAGTAGACAAAACTGATGGGAATTTTCAGTACACACACTTTTACTTTTCAAGACGTCCTGCTTCAACACATGTCTCTATTGATCACTGATCTTGGTACACTTAATGGTCCGTTTGTTTAGGTCATAATATTGCCATGTTAATACTTGCTTGTTTGCTAACATCTCAAAGATCATACTGAATACTACATGGAATCAAAACACTCACGCCCCATTGGACGTGACTCGTATTGAAATCTTCCAACTTGAAAAGAGTCTCAGCGTTAACAAAAGAAAACATAAAATAGTTACACTCAGTTTCCTCACATCTCTTGGCTTAAGACTGAGTCATGTTTGAAAGTACTTATATGTCTAAAAATGTTACTACACTACGCATGATCTGCATAGTGTATGATCGGTTCCAGAATGATCAAAACTAAAGTGGTCAGAGGCTGTTGGTAGTCACAAAATTTTGTATATTTCAAAGTTTTTGTATGAAGCATGAAATTATGCCAATACAATGAATATCGGTATTAGTATTTGAATTGAAACTATTGTCAAGCCTAAGTAGAAAGACTGTAATTCACTTTCCAGGAGACGTAAAAGGTTGTTCAAAATTGTCTGATCACTAGAATCATTGCCCTTAGTCAAGTAGGTTATGAAACCCTTGTGTGAATCTTTGTATAGAGATGCTTGCCCTAGTGTCATTTAGAACAAGTTTTCTTCCTTTACTGCGACCTTAATGTATGTCTTCTTACTGTTTTGCCCAAAATGTTAGTCACTGGCTGCTTGCATTTTGGTTTCAATTCTTTGCAAGAGGTGTCAGAAAAATTAATAGTTGTAATAGCTAGTGTAGGCTAAGCAAATCCCTTTATAGTGGTGAGTCTGTATGTGCCATGAAGTGTTTAGGCCCTGGAGGAAGTTAACTCAGTCAACATAGACCAAAGCTTTAACAGTCATCAGAGGCCATTGACTGGATACTGGTATGGAACACTCTCTGCAGACTAAATCAAAATACTGAATTTGCATGTCTAAATAAAAAATCTAAATTTTCTGTTTAGTAGCAGTAACTAAAATAATTTGGTTTACTTGAGGCTGCAAGCGAGCACGTATTAGATTATGCAGTGTATAAATTAAAATATGTACTGCACCAACAGAAACTAATGTTACCTGCATAAATATTTTTTGTAGGTACTCATAATAACATGCATTTAGGAAAGACTGTAGACTACAGTTTTTCAACCAGTGGAATATAAGTACAGTACATTGTTAGAACAGTAAAGCACATTTTATTGTTTGTATTTACATGCAGAATACATATTTACATGCAGAATACATACGAAAAAACTGGTTGAACATACAAATTAAGCAGGGTTTTTGAAAGTGTTCTCTGTGGCCTGTGGCAATAGAATTATTTTATCAGAAATCTGAAGCAAACAAATGTAATATGTTTGGTGTTGTGTTTCTTGCAGCTGACCTTGGGGACTATGACCCAGATGAACACGTGGACAATTACGTATCGGAATTCAAACTTCTCCTGCGCCAGACACCAGAGATAGAGGAGAAGATAATGGAGATTCACCGCAAGCAGCTAAAAGGACATACTCCTGCCCAGACTGAGACAAACTTCCTGAAGAAAGCTTGTCAGCTGGACACGTATGGCGTAGATCCACATCCTGTCAAGGTCAGAGCAACATGCTGTGTAAATATGGTCGTTCAAATTTGTCTTCTACATGGGTAAGAAAGACTTGTTTACAATATGCTCACAAACTGCAGTGATGGCTGTAAGAGCAGAGAATAATATATGGCTGGCAGTGAAGGAGTTGTGGAAAGAAAGTCGGGCTGGTGAGAGAGGCTTAGAAAGAAAAAAGGAACTGGAGCTGGTGAGCTGAGCCTAGCTGTTGTTTTTTCTCTGCTTTTAAATACTGTCAACAACATTCAGGTTCAAAATTATACAGATGATAAGAGGACTGTAATGGAAATAGTTTAGACAGGAACCACTTGTGGGAAATTTGTATTGTACGGGTTTCACAAGTACTTCAATGAGCAGTGCGTGTGATGAACGTGTGTATGAACTAATTTGGTTCCCATAACAATAAATTGTTTGTGTTGATTGTTGGTGGGACTAACATGCAACACAGACATTACAGCTTCGCCTGTGATATGTCCACAGCAGCATGTCACTGAGGTGTAAGTTGTTATCGTGAGGTACAAGTTTTTACGGAAATAAATCTTTATTTTCGACCATTCATTGCCTATCTCAAAATAGTCATATAGTCTGTCTGATGTAACTTTTCCATATTTTTAAATTAATTTTTTTAGAAAAATGTCTGGCAGTTCCATTGTTTGAAGCTTTAAACCTACCTGGCTTCCTGGAAAAGCACTGTTTTCACAATCCTGTTTATTGACACACTTCTCAGAAGTGAACTGTCAAAATATGGAATACTTATATAGTCCTCTATCATCTGGATAGTTTTAAAAAATGTTTATACCTATTGTATAGTTTGCATAACATTTTGGATACCTATTTCAAATCTAAGGGTGTAGGTTGCACGTGAATCAACTGTCACGTGGTATAGGAATTTAAACAATTAAGGTTAGTATCTGTAGTATGCTGGGTGTTTTAATATTAATATAAACAGGACAGTCAGTCTGTTGAAAAAAGTAAAACCAAGATCTGCACCGTTCTGTGTTATGAGATGCAGAGTGGTCTGAAACCTAACTTTTCATTGTCAAATATACAACACAGAATTATATTTGCAGGTACATGTAGTCAGTTGTGCATGCCTGGTCTTGTTGGCTGGGAGTAAAGACATACAGTATTGAAGTGCACCACGTACTGAACAATTATTTATTCTAGCAAATGCATGGCAGGCAAATTGTATCCTTAATTATTTTGCTATTCCTTCTTTTAAGGTGATACTTCCACTAAATCAGAAAGTACTGTCTGTATAGTACTTTTATAAGATTTTGTGCCAGTTACATTGTATATTATGTTTACGTATTTTATGTTTTGCCAAATGCTGGACGAATTGTACTTTCAGTTACAGGATGCTAATAAATGAATGAATGAACTACACGTTACAAGGGGATGGAGAAAAGAAAGTGTAACCACAACTTTTGTTCAATCCTTGCAGAAGTAAAACAGTGATAGAATTTACCCAAACACTTAAGTAATTAACTATAATTGTAGTGCTAAGTGCTGTTAATTATGAATTAAGTTTTCTCATGGCACAAAGTCAGTTATGCTAATTGTGCAATGCATGTACATTAGTGATGGGTTGTTGGCGAACGAGTAGTTTAAAATGAATGAGTCTCACAAGAGACAACTGCACAGTTATACATATACATTATTCAGGAAGGCAACAGTTAATTGGTTCTTAGACAACAGTAACCATTAGTGAAGCACTAAATTATCACATTCGTGTGATAGTATCGAACTTGTATTTAAAAACAAACCTGTGTGGCCTGCTAATTCCATAAGGGAAACATTTTTCTAATGATGAGTACTGTTTTTAAGCATTTACTTTGATTATTTATCTATTTAATTCAATTACAGTAGTTCTTATAAGTGTTTATATATTTTCGCTCAACAAAACTTTTTTCACTTTTTAAGGTAAGTGTTCCATAAGTCAACATCTTAACAATATTTTCATGTAAAAAATGTCTGTGCACAACACAGATAGTTTATCCCAAAAATTTAATACTTGGAATTTAAGTAATAGCTTTGTCTACATGTACAGAAATATTTTTAACTTGCCAAACACACATACACTTATTTTTTGAGACATCTGGTGTGCCATGAGTCAACATTATTGCAAATGTGCGTATCATCACCAACAGGTGTGCAGTGGTTCAGAAAATTATTTAGTTTTCTATTGTGTTTTTAGCCTTAAAAAATATAAAATTATTAGGCTACAGCTAATAATGTTACTTAAAATACTAAAATTTGTAATTTCGCAGTAATCTGGCTATGCAAGGTCTTAAAAGTCTTGGCAGACTCTTGATTAATTACGACAACACATTAGTAGACATGCTAAAACTTTGCAATGACTTTATGATAGTGCTAGTGGCAATTTGCTCTTGGAAATATAATTTGCTTATCTTCAACAACAATGTGAATGGCAGGCTCAACAGGCAAGCTATTCTGTTCGTTGTGCGCTCGCGGTCTTTACAGCAGCGTGAACCAAGGAGTGGTAAGTTGTTCTCAGACACTCTTGGCTTCTTTTATTTCTTGACTCTCCAGACTCGTAAGCTGGACAACTTACCGCCCAGAGCAAAAGTTCATAGCAAGCTCTTTGGATAGAGCTGGTTTGACCCATCACTAATGTATGCCGTCCATTTTGTGTGATAGGTAATATGTAATGTTTTCAACTGCTAGGACCACAGAGGGAACCAACTTTACCTTGGAATCAATCACTGTGGCATCATGACATTCCAGGGTAGTCGTAAAACGCACCATTTCCGCTGGCCTGAAGTACAGAAGATCAACTATGAAGGCAAGATGTTCATTGTCCACTTGACGTACAATGAGGTAGATAGTTGATTATGTATACGTACTTACAGTGTATTGAAAGATAAATTATGGTGATGTGGTATTTATGCTTTTGTAATTGTTATTTTTCATTGTGCATTCATGAAGGATCCTCGGACAAAGGTAACAATCAGAAGTATTAATGTATCTCTGTAACTGTTGTGTTGGCTTTGGCAACCATCATTCTGAATTTTGGGATAATTTTTCTATCACCATGACATCTTGTTCAGGAGCTATATTGAATTACTCTGAACTCCTGGTAGGCTTACAAATGCTTCAATATTATTCCATGTGGTGAACATCTACCTATCCTTTAGTAAGTGTAATAGCAACGTGGCAACGTGGCAACGTGCTTACTACACGTATCCACATCTAAGCGAACAAGCAGTATGCATTAAACGTATCTTTTCATGGTGTCAAAAGTACAGGTAGTGTCTGCCAGTGCTGGCAATAATATTTATGGAGAAGTCCATTGGTGGTGATAACTCAGTCCATTGCTTGAGAGGTCTTAAATATTCTAAAGGTAGCTTCTTCAACAGTTCAGAATACTTTCATGTTTGAAAGCTGCCTTATTTACACACATCATAATTAAGGAAAAGTCGGGGTGTCAGTGTAGTAGTTCAGGAACCACTCACTTTTGGCTGTACATGTGCTTGCATTTTTTTTTTGCACTAGAATAGTTGTAGCAGTTCATACAGAACCTTTCTCACAGCTGGTTGTTTAATATGCAGTGAGCAAGCAACATCATTTGCATCAGCCGGTGCGACCTTCATGATGTGTTATAGTTCTTGCTGCTCATATCTGAGAGCTCTGGCACGGTACATCATACTAGTCATGTTTGTCCTGTCTTATACCACCAGTGGTCTGAAGCATTGCACAGTTGATAGGTAATGTCTGGTTGGATATGTTCATGTATCTAGAATTGTACAGCTCTTGCATTGGCTTCCATCTGCGTTCCATGTGTTATGCATACATGCATGTTTATCTGGCAGGCAACTTATGTCATCTTGTATACATTCGTAATTTTTTTTTGAGTTAATATTATATAAGTTATATATATATATGTATATATATATAATACTGCTGCGAATGTATGCTGAAATACATATTCATGTCCGTCTTTAATTTTTCGATATTAATTCTTGGTTACATGATTTAATTTGTAATATAGCAACCAATTTTTTCTCAATAAACCATACTTTCACAAACTTATCATCGTGATTAAAAACTGCAAACTCAAAAGGCATGTTCAGTTTTGGAAAAAAAATAATAAAAGTATGTTTTTACAAATGCATGCCTAAGTTGCAAGGGATTACTTCGCAATGTTTTTTGTGTAATTACTTAGTTGTTTCGCAAGTTAAATAGCATCACACTGAATTTCGACTTTCATCCCCTTCTTGATTTGATAATGTTGTTGTGGGTGTATTTTGGGGTTAAAGTAAATAATTATGCATGCTTCGACTATGCATATTATGCTTTGACGATGCATATTTTTCTTTGACTATGCACATTATTCGTAGACTATGCACATTATTCTTAGACTATGCACATTATTCTTAGACTATGCACATTATTCTTAGACTATGCACATTATTCTTTGACTATGCACATTATTCTTTGACTATGCATGTTATGCTTTGACCATGCACATAATTGTGCTTTAACTATGCACATAATCATGCTTCTATTACCATTGTGAAATGTTTTCAAGGACTTTGCCATCTTGAATTAATTAAATTTTTGTTATAACTTTTGTTTCCAATTTATTTGTATGCATTAGGCTAGAAGAGGAAATGTATCAGTATTTAATTCATTTATTTACTTGACTTGTGGAATCGCAGAAAGGAGATAGCCTATTTAAAATTCACTTTTTCCTGATGACATTAGTATACTGATAAAAAGAAAGACTGTCCAAATAGTTTGCTGTAAATAAATTGAGGTTAAACGTAAAAAAACCAAGCTAATTAAATTCATACAAAAAGCAAGTCGGAACTACACTTCTCAATCAGAAATATCGACCAGAAGGGGGTGAACTGTGCGCATATTAAATTTATAATATTGGGTTTGGACAATACCTTAACGTGGAAACTGTATTTTAATACTATATGACATAAACGAAGTACAACCTGTTTTGTTGTCGGAAATCGAGCTACTGTGGTTTCTCCTGAAGTCCTCAAAATAATATATTTTGCTTGTTTTCACGAAGTTATATCTTATGGCATCATGTTTTGGATGCTTGCATCAAATAATAAGAAAATCTTTTTTCTTCACGAGAAAGCCATAATAATTATTAGCAGAGTAAAACCAAGGGAATAATGTCGTAAATCATTTACAGAGCTTGGGATTCTGACAATGATCTGCCAGTACATCTGTTCTTCTCTACCTTAGCTCTTTAACAACCAGGAGACCTTCAAAAATTATATCAAAATTTACACTCATAATACAAGAATTGCACTAAATTACTTCAAACCAGTTCGTACCTTAAAACTTTTCCAAAATGGGCCCTTTTATTCTAATATTAAATTATTTAATGAGCTGCCTGACGACTATAAAGTGATTTGTCAGTCAGATGCCAAATTGTTTAAAAATAATCAGAAGGCACATCTAAGACACACGTCTTATATTCATTGGAAGAATTTGTAAAATCTCACTGTTAATATAATATTTTGTGTATTAATTAATGTGTTAAGAGCACCATGACTGAGGCTTGTGTTTTTAAGTTGCCTTTTTGCTTTATATGTGTTATGAAGTTGTATTCTATACATTTCTTTTTGTCTATCATCACATTAATGATTGATGTTTATTTATGACTAATGTTTTTATATCCATCATCATCTTAAGGACTGATGATTTGTGGGACAAACACGACATCCCTAGTCTTGTGGTTATTGTGGGGTTTTATAGTGTGTTTTGAAACAGTAAACAGTAAGGAATTCCTCACACCGATTAATTAAATTATTTACTTAATGTTACAATTAAACTTATTATAGCCTAATGTAGGTACAAAATATTTCTGGAATAAAAGTTGTAGGAAAAATTTAATTATTCTAGTATGGTTATGGATTTTTTACCGTAAGGGATTCTGCCGTAGCTGTTTGTTGAACTTACATCAACATTTTTTTAACTACAGCATACTAAGATGTATTATATTGGTACCTTATTAACTTCTTTGCTGGTTGTCAGAACATAATGTCAAGTGCATAAATATTTATTTCAAATATTGATGCCATAATGTATGCATGTATGTGACAGTTAAACCACTAGTTGGCTTGGTAGTTCTTTTCTATCTGGATTGTAAAGGACTTGTGAAGAAGAAAATACACTATGATACAAAGTTCAATATTTCCCCTTACGAGTGTGTGGTGTATAGTTCAGTGCTAAAAGCATCGGTTTGGAATTGTAGGTTTCTTTCTCTCTCTCTCTCTCTCTCTCTCTCTCTCTCTATATATATATATATATATATATATATATATATATATATATATATATATATATATATATATATAT
>PNEQ01108233.1:0-18043 GCA_003012365.1 Medauroidea extradentata
CAGAAATATTTTATAATGTGTTTGTATATGCTTCAAGCCGTAGACGGTGACGTGTAGTTTTGATGATATTTTTTCCATTTCATTATATTTACTGGTTTTCAAGTTTTGTATGAAGTAAAAATATGCAAATTTTGACTTTGAAGTGACATTACGGAAAAACTAGATGAGCTAATTTTTTTCTGTTAGATATTAATGTTCTTTGAAGTAATGTCTACAAAACTAACACTATTTTATACAAATATAAAATTATGCATTTTTCCCCACTTGAACGCCCTTAATAGATAATATGTTTAAGTACACATAATTGTTCAATGTTATCCTCACATAAATAAACCTGTTTTCGCAATTTGCTTTCTTATTTCATACCACACATTTTCCCATATGTTCTGATCCTTCTTATGTATTAGCTTTATGTGTGTTCAAGTCGGGGAAAATCGTAAATTTATACTTGTATAAAATATTGTTATTATTGTAGACGATACCTATGAGTTAACTTTCCTCTTACAATATAATTCCTCACCCGGTTTTCCCATGATAGCATTTCAAATTTAAAAAAATGCTTGTTTTTCATTTTAATAAGCCGCGAAAACGAATGGACACAAGGTAATTACAAAAATTCGCATTGAAACTACACGAGTTATTGTGGAACGCATACAAAAACCAATTGCAAAACAATTTCGTGTTTAAAAAATGCTGAAATTTTGATTTTTACTGTTTTTAGCAATGTTTTTAAGTACAAAATTATTTTGTATTGCGATTTTATATATATGTGAAACAGTAGCTCGTGAAATGTAGTTCCAAGGATAATCTTTTTTCATTTCACTGTGTTAATTAATTTTCCCGACTTATAATAGCGAAAAACATGCAAATTTGGACTTTGAAATGACATTACTGGAAAACTGGCTGAACTATTAATGTTTGTATGAGGTGTAGCGATTTAAAACCAAAATTTGCTACAGATATTTACTTTATGTGATTTTTGAAGCCATCATTTGAAATTGAGATATTACTTCAAAGTTCATTTCAAATCAAAGCGATTTAACAGAGTAAATAATACTTATTTATTCTGTGGTGACATTTAAACATTTCTTTTTGGGATGGATAATCTATGGAAGTTATGTTGTTTGGAAATTTTGCTAAGAAGTAAATTAAAACCCTGAAAAAAGTTGTGAATATTGAAACTTATTTTTAAAAAGATGTAAATGGCATGTTCGTTGGGAAAGAAGCTTCTAACGTCACAATTATGATTGATATGAGATAAGTAAAAATTATTTTAAATTATTTATTGTGTTTAGTAGCTAAAATACCATTTTTATTTCATTTACTTACCAGTGGTTTTGATCTATGTTTTCAAATGTTTTACCAAGATAGACCTAGGTAAAAATTAAGAGCACTCATTAGTTCTGCAAAATTATCTTTAAGAGAGCTTTACCGCGGCATTTAATATGAAAATTCGTCATGTAAATAACTAGAAATGTTACACTGGCGCAGCAAGTTGGGCCCGATAAACACATAGATTAAAGATTGATCAGTAAATGATTAAGGAAAGAAAAACTCATTATTTTCTTAGAAATACTGCCCCTATTAATTATACATATTTTGAATACCCAGCCGAACAAATGCCAGACCATGCTGATATTGTTCATGCTAATCAGATAACTGAAGTTGAATCGATTACTCAGTCTGCACCTGCTGTTAGCATGTCAGATGACGTAAATACTGACTTTACTCAAGTTGCTTTGCAACAATTGACAGCAGCAGTCTAAGGTACAAGCTGAACAACTACGGCTTAGTTCAACTCACGGTCTATGAAGGTAGAGGTCTTGACACTGAGGAATAAAATGTGACTCCCTTCTTGTCGCCGAGCGCTAGTAGTAATTTAGTGGAAGATTTGTCTTGTTTTTGTATTTGGCTTAGCTTAAAATGTGTAGTTGTTACCGGAATTTCGAGTATTATATCGAAGAAAAAATGGGAACGTAATTTTGTATTGGAAACACATTTTTTTTACAACAATAAAATTTAATTTTTCAATCTTTTACATGTAGATGCACATTGCAACGATTCTAAAATTTTGTAGTGCACGAAATATAGTTTTTGTTCGAATGTTTTCACTAAAACAATAATACACAATATATATTTCTTCAGACTACTTTTATAAACAGTTCTACACATGCCAATGCATTTATGGACATGGAACATGTATATACTGTATCAGCTTACCTTATTAACATTATTTTATCTAAATAACTGCAAAAATGTTAAAACGCGTGATGTAAAGAAGACAAATCTTCCACCAAATTACAACTAGCGCTCGGCGACATGAAGGCGTCACTTTCTCTTGCTGGAGAGCATAGGCAGTGTCAAGACCTCTTCCTCTTAGACCGTGGTTCAACTGAACAGTCTAGTGTACAAGCTGAACAGGCTAGAGAGCAAGCTGAACAACTACGGCTTAGTTTAATTGAAAAGTCTAGGGCAATAGCTGAACAGGCTAGAGAGCTAGCTGATCAACTATGGCTTAGTTTAATTGAACAGACTAGAGTACAAGATGAACAGGCTAGAATACAAGCTGAGCAGACCAAGAGAGCAAGCTGAACGTATAAATGGTTCCATTGATAGTTTTAGAGAGTAGGTGAATAATAGTTTTACCCTGCTTAGTCAAAGTGTAGCGGCGCAAGTCTCCAGCTTACAAATCGAACTGACTACAATCTAACAACAATTGAAAGCGAATATCAGCACCACCCGGGAGGAGATTAAACAAGTTAGGGAGCAATGTTCCAAACAGATTGGTGAAATTCTGAACCGTATTGTGACTTTAGAAAATCAAGGTACAAGCTCAAGCCTGGAACAAGTTAATGAGCATCTATCCGGTGTAACATGTGCCAATTTAAACTCCAAGTTTAATTTTATTTATTACTTTTAATGGTTATTTAGCTGTTAAAGTTATTTCGAGGTAAATAATAATTTATTAATGTTTGAGCGCACTTTTCCTTAACATTGGGCTTAATGTAATGGCTGAGTCAGAGGTTTACTTTTGTTTAATGGATTATTCTGTTTAATATGTTAGCTTCAGTTTGCAGTACAATATTATTTACTTCCTCAGAGCATTGAGAGAGCAGTTTTGAGTGAGGAGACGGATTGGCTAGCAAAGAGGAAGCTAGAGATGTTGAAGACGTCGTTAAGAGAGGGAACCATTGGATGTGCGTGCTCTCTGTATATGGCATATATATTAGTCTGAGACTGAGTTTTTGGTGTGAGCCAGGCCAAAGAAGTGAAGACAGGACGCGTCGGCGAGTTGAAGAGAACAAGAGGGCCTGAGAGAGTGTTAATTTAGGCTTATTAGGAGCTTTAGCCTGCCGCGAGACGACCGCGTTAGTGCCTACAGGACTGTAGTGCGATGGCACATTATCAGTCCGTGTAGCTGATTTCAGGGAAGACTCCGAGGTGACCCGCGGAACGAGACTAACTACTAGAACTTCGAGAACCTCGGGATGACGCTTACCTCAAAGAAGTCGGCAGATAAGTCTCGCTATCTTAATTTTACATGGCCTGAACCTAGTGCGACCAAAGACGCCATGAGGGCTATCCACTAGTACTCTGCGAATATTTTGTTCAACGTGGTTTATATTTTCCAGTCCTCAGGAAGGTTTTTACCCACTTAACAGTTTGTCAAGTTTCTCTAAATAATGCTCTACCACTTAATTAGTCGAGGCAAAATGAACTGTAATATTTATTTGGTTGTGAACTCTCTGAAATGCTAATTGCCCGACGTAACATCTTTTCTGCTACAACATTAGCAATGTGAATTGGTCCTTTTCTACTGCAACTGCATTATTTTATTTTCTCTATGTAGCATTAGTCAGCCAAACCTATTGAATTTAATTTCTAAGGGAATCCTAGCTGTGCCTTTCTAAAAGTTCCAAATTATATTCACTCTAATTTGGGTAGTATAAACTCCAATTTATTCATACAGGCCGTGTATCATTTCGGTAGATTTAGTGTAGTCGTAATCGTAGGGGTTTGCATGAGGCAATTTCAGGGACGCCTGGGAACTCCGTCAAGAACTTCGATGGTAAGACTTAACTGGTGTTTCCCCTTCCTCCTACCCAGCACCCTACCTGACTTTTGAATCTAAAATTAATCAAAATCACGACTACGTTACGTCACGGTAGTAACCAGGTTAACCATAACTGGAGTACACATCATATTACATATTTAGAGACACTGGAAAATAGCGAAAATGTTTAAAATAGTCTCCAATAAACTGTATTATATTAACCGTGACACGTGTGAACACTTTTGGGATAAATCACCCACGCTGTGTGTCCAAGCTGTGCAGTTCTAACTGGGCCTGTTGTAGAGAGAGAAAATGCTACATATAAACGATAGCCAATGTTGATACAAAACATTCAGTGATATATACAACACGCTGGAGCCTAGCAAACAGTCAACTATTCCCGCGATTTTCCAGTGTCTCTATACATATTACATAGCATTAAACCAGACATATTTATTCATTCGACAGGCATGTAGAACAACGCCTTTTACAGGTCGAGAAAAACACATATTTAGAAAGAGGTTAAATGACAGTTGAAATAGAGCAAGTAAGTAAAAAAAAACAGTTTCAATAGAAGACGAGATAGGTCACGTCGCTGAAGCACTGCATAACTTAATGGTTAACAAACCGCGAAGTGCAGATATCTCACATGATTATTATACAACCACATCATCACCGAATAACTTCACTTTACAACACAAGCATCATTAAACCAGTTGGATAATCCCTGCGTACCAGTAAGTACACTCATGCACCACCCTTTTAAACTCTGGAGAACAAGTTCCAAGGTTTGAAGGAAGAACAGGAGAAAATCCAATGAACTTCTTAATAAAGTTTGAAGAATACACTAATATGTTTAACCTGACTGAAGGGGATATGTTGCGATGTTTAAATTTGAGTTTATGTTCAACTATGTATTATTGGTGGGAGCTCATCCGAACTAATACAAGCACTTACTCTAATTTCAAAGGTACATTAATTAAACATTTCTGGAGCAAAAATATTACCGAAAGATTTGCTCCTGGTCACGAAAAACAATTAGAAACATATTTATCACAGATTTACTAAAAGTAGAGGCACAAAAATCCGCCAATCAGCACATATAAATTTATAGAGATGGAATTACATCAGCTTCCATATCGGTATCAGTCTCACTAGTCAGGACTTCACTTCAGCGACTTATCTGCATTCAGATAGGCTGTATTAGCTTTTGGGAATTTTGACAAACGTCATCAGTTTAATAAGGAACATGACTGAAAGGGTAGCGCAGCCAGTTCTCCACCATTGCACCCACCAGAAACACCTTGTCTCTATAAAGGTGCAAATAAACACAGCAATCATCCTCATGTTCAGTTTTACCATACTGAACCATATCGGTATAGTCCTCAGATTAACTGACTAGAAATACCATTTCGTTTCAAGGCAGGAAATTCTATTCATGTGTCGACTACAGAAAACAGCTATTATCAGAATAAAAGATGGAACAGTTTGGGAAATAGACATGGAAAACAAAAATATTACAGTGATGAAAGGAATGAAAGAAAAGTGGACGAGCAGCAGAGACACGTGAAGAACATAATGCATAAAGTGCAAAGTCGTATCGAAATTAGTAATGCTGGTGAGACAACTAGCACATTAAATTGTGGTTTGTACGAACTTGGAGGAAGTAGGAAACAAAAAGAAAGTGCAAATGATAGTACAAATTCTCAGCTACAAACGCGCTAAGGAATAAGCAGTAAGATAATGCATGTAAATGGATATTTCTCAAAGCAAACTCCCATAGATCCTCAACCGTTTATACCTGCAAATTCACATTGTTCTTAGAATAACCATGATAATTCTAACCATACCAACGAAATTTGCAATCAAAAGTTAAACTAGAGGAGGTCAGTGAGATACAGAACCGATCATCGCTAGGCAATGTGCTCCGCAAGAGATCCCGTTGGCATTAATTTTAATCCGTGTGACAAAATAGCGGAGCAACATACTTTTGTTGAAATAGTAATTCTTACAGTTATGCTAGAAAAAAACGATCGAGAATTTTTGTTAACTTAGTAAGACGAGGAAATAGTAAATTTGCAGAAAAATTTTTGTTCTGAATTTGGGATAAGAGTTTGTAAATTACAAGTTCCTGTTTATTAGACAGCGGCGCAGAGATAAGCTGCATTTCGGAAGAATTTTGCAAAGCCATTTTGGCTACAGTTTTAAAATTATCTATTTATCCAGTACCAAGCCTTAGAATTATTGGTGCTACTTCGTAAACTAGTCCTCTTGTTTGCCAGAAAGTCTTTCTCTCTGTAGAAGCACTAGGTAAAATTAAAGATGCTCCAGAATTATTCATTAAGGGACTGAGTAAATCACTTATCCTGGGAGCTGATTTTATTGCAAAGTATAAAATCAGACTGGATTTTGGTGGTTAGATAGTCAGCATGCATTAAAATGCAAATGAAACAATCACTTTATCTAAAGTACGAAACTATTCAGACAGTTTAGCAAATTTGATAAAACCAAGTCTTTGTAATGTACACCATCACCTTAACAATATTGAAACTACAATACCTGAGAATATATATATCAGGTAGAAGCAAACATTGAATTTATTAACAACGAAGAAATGCGCATGTTAGAGCGATTATTATCTGCACACAGCTCCCTTTTTTCAGAACGTCCAGAAGGAAATAAATTTTTAATATCTGAAATTCAAATAGTACCTGGATCATTATTTCATTACAAATCTTATCCCATTCCAGTGAAGTATTTACAAGAAGCCGAAGAGTACATCAAACTATGCTCTCTTGGGAAATAATAAAGCACGCCTGCAGCCCATTTACAAACCCAATGGTGTGCGTCAGAAAGAAAGATGGATCGGTACGTTTATGTCTAAACGCAAAAAAAAAATTGAATGAAATTACAGTTAAATCCAGAGAAAGCCCGCGTTCGACGGAAGATCTGTTAAGGTTATATCATGGAGTTAAATTCATGACCAAAATTGACCTTACACGTGGCTACTGGCAAATATACCCCTAATAGAAGAATAGAAACAATATACTGGTTTTCTGTTTCTAAATCAATAATATGCATTTCAAGTGCTTCTTTTTGGCCTTTGCAATGCGGTAGCACAATTCATGCGGTGCGTGAATCCCACTTATGGCGAATGCTGTTAAGAATTCGCAATGTTTTACGTGGACGATATTTTAATTGCCTCAGAAACTTTTGAAGAACATTTACAACATCTGAATACTGTGATAACTAAATTACGATATTCTGGAATGAAAGTGAAGTTTAAAAAAAAAAACATTGTTTTGTAGGGAATAGGTACCTTTTCTTGGTCGTATTCTTACGCCTGCAGGCATTTGTACAGCGCCAGATAAGCTGGTGACCATAAAACCTTTTTCTACGCCACGAAAGGTTAAGCAGTTGAGAACCTTCCTTGGGATAGTAGGTTTCTACCATAATTATACGGACAAAGTTGCCAGTACTGGTCTACCATTGTTCAAACAACTGAGAAATGGCGAACGACAGCAAGCATTCGTGGCTGTAAAACAGTTGTTTTTGCCGGAGCATGCCATAAACCATCCTTAACAAGGTGTTTCTTATTACTTTTATACTGATGCGTCAGCCTATGCCTTGGGAGCTAAGTTAACTCAGACGAAGCACGTGTACAAAAGACTTATGCCATGGCCATACCGAACATTAAGTAAATCTGAGAAAAACTATTCGGTCATCGAAAAAGAATGGCTTGGTATTGTATGGGCTCTAACAAAATTCAGAAATTTAATGCTTGATGCAAAAATTAAGCTTCAAACGGATCATCAAGCTCTTTTAAGCCTAAAAACTGGCAGGATATTCAGCAGTCGTATAACCAGATGGTCTTTACTAGTGCAAGAATTTGATTTGGAGTGTCACCACACTAAGAGCACAAACAACATCGCTGCTGACAATTTTAGTCGAATTCCCAACGTCGAGTTTGGTGATTGCAGTAATAAGCCAAATTAATTTACAGTAAAGAAGCCACAGGCAACAACAGTCAACTGGTCAAGAAGTTTTAAATGTATTACTGAAGATCAACATGCAGTCTTGTTTTGTGAAGAAATGTTTGAAAGGCTTAAGAGCATTCTTAAATAGCATCGACTTATAACAATATTTTGTGTAACTGAAGAAGGCATCCTGTAATACAATGGGTATCAAAAATCTTATTTGAAGGTGAATGGAAACTTGTAGAGCCAGAAAAATTACAACTAGCTTTAGTAACAGATACTCACGAAATGTTAGGCCACGTGGGCATTAAGGGTTTTTATTCCAGATTTAGTCCAGACTTTTCTGAGCTAGCTACTCCGTTAAACTTGTTAAAGAAAACGAATGTTGATTTCGTTACGAATGATGAGCAGGAAAAGGCTTTTGGGACACGAAAAGCAGACCTTGTCGTGCCCTCCTGTGTTACATCTGTATAATTTTTCTGAGAGGTTTATGGTACAGGTAGATGCGTCCTATATCGCCTTAGGAGCTGTTCTTTGTCAAGGAACACCTTATAGTGTCGCAGCCGTCACATTTGCAAGCCGGACGTTGTCAGAGTCCGAGAAACGTCTACGGACGTACGGAAAGGAGACTATGGCTTACCTTTCGGTTTTGAAAAAATTGCATCGTATATTGAGCACGATGAGCGCGACCTAAAACGCCGGTAATCAGGCCTTCAGTTGGGTGTTGAATCACCCTAATCAGCTAGGAAAGTTAGGGCGGTGGTTTTCCGCTTGTCCCGCTTAAAGTTCAAAATTCACCATGTGCGTGGCGCGGACAATGTGATAGCGGACGCACTTTCCCGCCTGTTCGACCCTGCGGAGTTATCGCAGAGGTTGGGACTATAATGTATTCCAGTACACTTTTACAAAGTTTCCCGGTATGCTTTACCAGTACTAAGGATGTGCAAAGAGAAGACCCTTGGTGAGTGCACGTGTGCAATAATTGGCACAGTACAGTCTGTTCCCTGTGTGGAAGAATACGGGATTTTGTATTTTACCGGTACATCAGAACGTGCGCGGAATGTGTTGGTCCCAGTGTCCATGCGTCCGTTAATTCTCCGCTATTACCACGATTCTGTGTTTGGAGGGGACATAGGTGCGAATAAGACTTTTTAGAAAATGACCGCTAACTTTAAAGCAGAACGTTACCGCCTATGTCCGCCGTTGTGAGATCTGCCAAAAGTGTAACCAGCCCCAGCAAACTAACCTTGGCAGATATATCGGTATACCACATTTAGATATTTTTGGCCCGTTTGTGCGTTCCCGGAGTGTACCCGTATGTGTGTTGATATTATATTGCTGTACGCCGTTTTGATATTTGTGTTTCTGTTGCCTTTGCGCAACATGAAGGCGGTAACTATTGTTAAGCTTCTGTCCATCTACGTGTGGAAGATTTTTGGTGCCCCTGAGAAAATTGTCACCGACAATACTCAGTACCTTGTTTCGGGAGCATTCAAAACATGTGTTTCCAATGCGTGATGAAGCATGTTACTTCAAGCCCTTACCTTCTTCGTGGAAGTCAGGTATAGAGTTTTAACAAGTATTTGAAGGCGTGCCTTTCTATTATTTGTAATTTTAACCAAACCTTGTGGAACAAGGATTTTGAGTTTATCAATGTAGGGTTTAGTTGTACGCCTCATAGTGCCACTGGTGTTCCATCCTGTATCCCCTTCCTTCGTCGTCATTCCTCCCAACCGCTCCTCAATGATTGGAGCACCCCGTCTCCGGCCACCCGGTTGAATGATGTCGACCGGGACGCGATGTACGACCAGGTGGCACGACGTTTCGCCGCGGTGAAAAGAGAGGTCACGGAATGTTTTGATAGGTTTAGGGGTGGCCCTCCCTTTTCTGTTGGCGACATGGTTTTATGTAGGAATTTTTCTCTTCACGACACAGTGGGAAACTTGAGTGGGAAATGTTAGCCTAGGTTCAAAGGGCCCTATATTTTTAATAGCTTTCTAGGCCCTAATAATTGTATTGAGACTACCGAAATCCCCTCGGGGAACTCGGAAGGCTCATGTGAGTCATTTGAAGAAATTTGTTTCTGGAGACTAAGTAACAGAGTTATGTATTTCTTTTTCATGGGGTACATTGTTATATTGTTTTAGGGTTTAGGTGCATTTATTTGTAGAGTATGTTTATATTAAGGGCCTATTTTAATAGTGGTACGTCTCCAATTTAGTTAATTTTTGGATACAGAGACCTGAACATACTTCAATGTCAAAAATTATGTTTTCGAGATAGGTGAAATAATGAAGTTCACAGCGTGGAGATGTACCACTTTTTTAATAAGGTAGAACTAACCTCCCTTGATAATATGGTGGATACAACTCCTTTATCTACGAAATTTGAGTTGTACCACTATTAATTTCATTTGATATTATATTTTTTGTAATTGGTAGATTGTAGTTATTTTTCTTGGAGTATTTGCACACATCCCTTATATCCTTTTCTTGGTTTTCCTACTTCTTTGCTTCTGTATTTCTTTCTTGTCTGTGATTTTTCATGCTTTGGTCCTATATTTTTCTACGGCCTTATTTCCATTTGATTCTTCACCACGTTCTGAACAACATCAAGAGCCTGCGGCAGCTGTGAAGATGCCATGAGTTGCTGTGTAGCTGGAGAAACTGTGATGCTTGCTGCACGTTCACCCGCCTGTTCATGGTGTCACCTATGTTACTGTATGTTGGGAACTCCTACGCCTGTCTTCCCCTGGAGCTGCTACCAACTGACCTCCGCCGTAAGGCTGGTTGCCGTTCTCCAGGAGCTACTCAAGGATTTAAATTTTTGCAATACGTGGTACTATTATTATAAAATATTTAAAATGTATATAATAAAAATAAAATGTAACGAATTTTTGTGTAATAATACTAGATTAAATTCGTACATATACAAAATATTACTTTATATTAATATTTCTTACAAAATATTTACGAATACTTAAATTAAATTTAAAAATTTTATTTAATATATCTTCGGTTATGTGAATGCGTGAGGAATCTTGGAGTTCTTGCTATCCACGCTTCATCTTATTGTGAACTATATCTTCAAGATCTATTATTTTGCTATTGTCTGTCACTTCAATAAATGTTTCCTTGTTACCTGCTGTATGTACTTAAGCTTCAAGACCTTCAAGATAAACTTTTTCTAATTATTCGCGCTCAACATGAATTTTCCTAATTAATAAAGTGTGTGTATGTTGCATACTGTGAATATACTGTTTTTCAAGGTTTGCATGCTCGTTGGACACTGTTTTACTATCGCAAGAGAGACTTAAGGGGAGGAGATTGCACCGTTTAGTGCTCAGTGGAGACGGTGGCGCGCAGCGGCATTTTGTGGAACTTACATCAATTCTACAGTTTTTCCTTTGGCTTGGTTCGCGAACAATTTGAGTTTCCTATAAAGCTTGTTGGAATTTTTCAACACATCAATTTGAAAAAGGCGTGACTACGTTTTTTAAAATGTTAGAGAGTTTTTCTTAAGCCTTTCATTTACATTTTAAAAATTTTTTTAGGCTAACTGTTCAGTTCTCGGTTTAATCTCACCGTTTTCGTATCTAAAATTAAAAATTAATGTTCAAATATTTTGCTTCAGTATGATGAATTACAACTGATTGTCTTACAGATGCATTGTTAACAGTGAACCTGAAGTTTGATATAAGCTTAGACATATGGCATTGTTTCAACTTTTGTAGTAGAATTGGCTTCAGTTTTGCAGTACCACTTATCAAATTTAGTTTTTTTGTTAATGTATTTTTTTTTTTTGTTTAATCGCCACCTTTTGTAAATTCTCAGTTGGATCGACACCTAATTTTAAACACCGGGCACTTTTTGGTGTATAGTTTAACAGTCTTTGCTTCTGTGTAACATGAAATGTTCTTTTGAGGTAATTATTTGAACATATTCGAGCCGCGAAGTAGATATTAAAACGGCAGTAATATTTTTACTCAAAAATATACGTAAAGACATTTTCTTCTCATGTAACTGAAATTCTTCAACGTCAAAATTACCGAGTTATTTGTGTATCAGATTTAAATGAGCAGTATTTAAAAGATAGCTGTAGGCTAATATCACACTAAAAATAATCTTCATATTGCATAAAACATTCAGTGATCATGTTCGAAAGTATCACTAAGTTACTTCTGCCTGCTCTGAAACTGCATGCCAGACTATTTTCAGTAATGCACATGAACTACAGTATTTTAACACAGCATCCTTATGCACAAACAATCAGCAGTGAATGCGAAGCAACACACTGAGTCCCAAGTTCCATTGCAAACCTGTCCAACCTTTGACATGACTTGCTTCCTTTTTTATTATTTTAAACCAGTGGCGGCTCGAGGGTTTTTGGCAGGTAGGGCATAAGTAGCCAAGAACTGTACACACATGTGAACACACCCCGTACACCAATGACCATGAAATATCTACTGGCTACTTATTGTGTTGTGACCAGTCAGTAATAAGCGGCACCTACATACCAACGTGTCTGTGGCTGTAGCGTCAACTAGCGCACAACACTATACAGTTCTCTGCAACTTGTGCCCTACCTGGCAACAACCTACTAGCCGCCATTTGTTTAAACAAGTTCAAGTAGGTATTAGTTAGCATACACCTGTGCACTTATGATAACTACATGTTAAATATGTACTTTAATATGTAGTGTTACTTGTTGATCAATTTTATCATTGCAAATATTATACCCCAATAAAAAATTTTCGTCTGTAAGAAATAAACATAGTTATTTATTTACATAGTGTATTAAATGTTCACTATATTATTGTATGTATTCAAGGCTTACTATTTTGCACTTTGTAAATATTCCACACGAAGTAGTGCTGCATTTTTTATGTCCTAAATATATGCATTGTTTGATTTCCACGTTAATACAGATGATGTGAATAAAGATCGGCTAAAACTCCTTTGTTACAACAGGGGTATTATGCGATTGATACCGTTAGGAATTAATATATATTTTATTATAACTTCCAAATAATGAAATGCAAAATTATCTTTTCAGTTCGTATAGTTTACCAGAAAAGTTTTTGAAATGTGAAATAATTCCCACGTAGGACGTATTTCCCAGGCATGTAATAATATATATAGTATTTTTTTCTAAGTTGTGCTAAAATGTTAAAAACAAAGATAGATTCTCAGTTCTGACGTGGTTCCTGTGAGTCTGCCTAAAACCTACCTATTTAATTCTGGTGCAGAGTTTAAACACTAAAAGTTCGAGAATTGAAGCTAAAATTCACTTGTTTCTGGGCCAATTTCACAAGCGCGCTTGCGGATGATGTGTGTATTGTACTGCATTTATAATCATTAATTTGAGCAACAATACAGAGCTGTTTGAACTTATAAAAATACAAAAATAAATTATTTACAAAATAATGTGAGGTTAAACATCTTTTTAACATAAGTATCAGAATATCTTCATTGCAAATACTAGATAATTTAACAACTCATAAGGTATTATGCACAGTACACACACGTTTTACATTAGTCATCCCAAAATATAAAACAAAAATACAAAATATTGCAAAATAAATTGGAGCTTAGCAATATTTATCTATAAATATATTAGCTAAAGATAACGTTGGATATGCATGTTGTTATACACAATTGAACATCAAGGTTGCTGGAGCAAGGTTGGCCAGGCAGCTTGTAACCAGTAGCATGTACTGCCAGCAAAGCATGGTCACAGACCAATAGCAATAAGGACGTGAAATAACTAATTTAATTCAATTGGACTTCAATGTTTATTGGCTGTCCGAGGCTCCTACACGTTAGGGACGCATCCTATTGACCTGGTTGACGTGTAGCAGGGCAGCTGTCCAACATCCATTGGCGGTAAGCGTTTTCGCAGTGTTGCTGGCCGGCGAAGCTATTTTTCTTACGTGTGTGACTGAGTTTACCATCCTACCGGCTGTTTCACTTCTGTACTCCTACATATTCTGTGGCGTGGTGAACTGAAGACAGTAATGGTATAGTGTTCTGCAGAGGGATAAAATTACTTAAAATGATTCTACCCTCTGTGTTGTCACATATTTAGGCGTCTATTTAACTGAACTTTCTAAATAACACTGAGCTAAAACTGAAACTTAATTCATATATCTTATGAATATGGCCACGATTTTGTAGCGAAAAAATGTTTGCCCCACTTTGTTTCAGTGTCTCTCGTGCACATCGGCAGCTTTGATTCATGGTTATTGGCAGCGTGTCTTTGTTCAGACACGTTTCTCATTTGACTGCACCAATCAGAATAAGATTACTGTGACTCCTTATGTCTGTAATTTGCCAAGGCAAGTGAGAGTAAAATTATCCAATTACGGGAGATGTAGCAGACCTGTAGACGTGCACATGACGCATCGAAACCAAATGTTACAAAAATATTTTCACCATATAATCGTGGCTCTACAGTTATGAAGAAATATAATTGTGTGTAAGGCTGGTCCATTTCTTGTAATCAGTAATTTGAAGTCGGAACAAAAAACAGTAGGCTATCTATGGAGATGTTGTGTACAAACAATAGAAACAGAATAGAAACAGTTTAAATTGTTTATGTATAGCTAGGCCGACCTTCACACCTTGTATTCCGAGAAGTAAATGTACTTTTTGGAATACTCTGCACTTGCGATGCTGTCGGATTCCAGGCTGCGGAGAAGGAAACAGAGGACTGTGGATGACAAATCAAAACCAGTGAATCCCTGTTGTCAGTGGAAGATGAATCTTATTACAAATTGGTGAAATTAAATTATTCGTTGGAGGACAATGCTGACACGAGTTTGGAACGAGTTTTTGCATCGCGTAGAATCTATATTGTTCGGGCTGCTCGTTGTGGGCGCATAGAACACTACAAAAATATTCTAAGCAAGCTTAAAGATTTCACTGTTTATTTCGACAATCAACCCAGGTTCTACTCAGGTAGTTTGGTTTTGACAACATCAATCATCAAAGTGGCCGGAATTTTTTAGACCAACTATATATTTTTAGGTGTGCGGATGCTGTAAACCAATTACAGCAGTTTTTTTGTAATTTACACTGTGGCTTATTGTATAAGTTGTTTTAAAAATAACTATGTAACACGCATATGGTCACCACAGATTTTAATATGATTAATAGCACTCACGCGTAATGAATTATCATAATTTCCAGACATAAAAATAAAAATGCTATGTGACCATACTTTCTTCTCGCTATCAGGTACGGATAACGATGGAATAACTTTCACTAAGCAATTATTAGTGTAAGTAATTTTATAGAGAAAAAAAAAACAAAAAAATATATTCTTTGTTTGTGTGGAAACTAGTTAGGAGGTGCGTGGTTAGGGACCAAGCCTTCTCGCCATCAGCCACGCTGATCCCTCCCCCCTGGCCAACTAGCAGCCTGTAGTCTTTAAGATAAAAATATTAAATAGTTAAACATTTGTATGTAAGGAATTTTAGGTGTTAAGAAAAACATGTAGGGTAATAGTCTAAGTGTAACGGAAATAAATGAGATAATTGAACAAAAAGGCGGCAAAGGCAGGAGATTACTGTCCTAGAGGGACGGGGCCATCTGTCGGGAGCTGGCTATTGATTGGCCTAACTGAACCAAAGCCTGCTGGGCAAGTGGCGGGGATGTCGGCGCCAAACAGGAGCAAGACTAGGTTCGTCAACGGTCTTGGAGAAGTAGTCTTGCCGAAGATAACAGCGGGTAGAAGTGTCGCTGACGAGCGTCGACTCAGGCGTCAGGACGCCTTCAGGAAAAGACATCGTCGAGCCGTGAGTGCGGCTGGCCGGAGTGTTACCGCCGGATGTCTCCAGTTTATGCGTCAGGACGCCTAAGGTTGTAGGTATTGCAAAAGTCACAAATTAGGTTGGTAGAACACTGACGACGCCTTCGTCTACGTAACCTTGGACGTAATCCAAATATAAATATTGCTGAGACTAGCAGGCATACAGACATTAAGAGTCATACAGACAAACCTTGAAGTATATCAGTCGTGCCAGGAGAGGGCAGTATACTCCTGCTATACGGAAAGGCAGAACCTACAGACTCAATATTATGCAACGCAAGCACCAGAACTAAATATGACGCAACTACTAGATTTTTTTCTAATCACCCCCACAAAATTACACCTTCTTTTCAAATAATATTCTGTTATTGGTGCAACATAGACCATTATTCTGTGCTGAAAATAAATTGGTTGAATACCACTTTAGCAATATCATGTTAACAATTTTTGTTAGTTTTGTAATGGTTTCATTCAGTTATATCAGAACAGATTCCTGGCAGAAAGTGTGTTTGTCGTCAAATTGTTTGATGTTCATACCAAACTGTGGTAGTCCATGAATTAAATGTAATATTTTTGTAACATATATTAAATATTTAGCGTCTATAAATTAGGCATCACAGCAAAATACTGTAAAATTTCTAGTTGTTCTTACGAACAACGTTCAAATTAAATGCCACTGTCTAGCTCTTTTAAAAATATTGGTAGAGCTAATGAGATTCTCTTAATTTTTACGTAGGTTTATCTTGGTAAAATATTTGAAAACATAGATTAAAGCCAATGATGACAAAATGAAATAAAAGTTATCTTTTAGCTACTGAAACACAATAAATAATTTAAATATGTTGTACTTATCTCACATCAATCATAACTGAGACGTTTGTAGCTTCTTTCCCAGCGAACATGCCATTTTACAACTTTTTAAATGTTTAATTCAAAGTTAACCACTTTATTAAGGATTTTTATTTCCTTCCAGCCCTTAGCAACTGCAATAGCTGGGCTAGTTCCTTTATGTACCTATTTACCTTTGCCACCGTTAGGCTACGCTAGTGTGGCTAAATGTTTCTTTGACTTATTCATAGACAGCGTTAATGCATGGCCGTTTTAGTAATGGTTGAACCATATATTTGACTTAAAGAATCGTAAATGTGTTTATTATACTCCTGGTAAGTGTAGAAATAAAAATTTTCATGTACCTAATTTTAAGCAAACGTCATTAGCTTCATTTGGATATGCTCTTGTGTGTCTGTTGGCTCTGGTAGTTCGGTGTTTGCAGATGTTTTTGAATTTGAGTCGTTACTACTCGACGTCATTTTCGCCAATTTTTGAGAAATTGTACGTGGAAGTGTGTAATAATGCTATATTCATATTTTTTAATGCATTTGTTTGCGTATATACCACTTAGTACTCAAATTGTAATGGAAATTTGGTGTAAGTGGCTCGTTATACCCGCCGGTGTTTCGTCGTTTCGTGTGAAAACAACAGTTCGATTAATCCCGATGTACTAATTCACCGATTTTCAAGCTCCGCCAACATGTAAGTAAAATAATCTGTAGTACATTATTTTTTATAATAGTTGTAACTGCCCATACAGCACACAATGTTTCAGATGTGTTTTAGAAACGTTTTTGAAACTTTACAATGTCTCGCCGTACATAACATTTTATTTCAATGTTTCACAGATATTTTAGAAATATTGCAATGCAATATTACAATCAGAATGTTTCAGCTAGGTCTCAGAAACGTTAGTTAAGACTTTTACCATATATATATATATATATATATATATATATATATATATATATATATATATATATATATATATATATAATTTTTCCCATCAAACATTGCAGAAACATTTCAAAAGTATTGCAAAGTAATATGAACATAAAATAGGTCTCTTCAAACATCAAGTTGAGGTGTTCGCCGCAATGATCGCTGGGTGTAACGTGACACTGCCGTTGTGGCAGCAATTTTTATTTATTTATTTCAATAGCACAAAGGCTAAAAAGAACAATAACTCGTTAAATATGCATACAATATTAAATTGTTGCATGATGTGAAATGAAATTTACAATCAAATTATGCAAACATGTACACAACTTTCTTACAGTAGTAGGCTAACAATAATTATATATGGTAATACATTTTGAGGATGACTTTATACACATTATGATAAGAATTCCTTAAACATCATCATACA
>PNEQ01108234.1:0-18042 GCA_003012365.1 Medauroidea extradentata
CTATAGTGTGTGAAGTGTAGTGACTAGACGATACTGTTAACATACTGAGGAGTGAGACAACAATACAGCAGGTTACAGTGGTAGGTAGTCCCTCACCTGTAGTCTTCATTATCTGCTAGTTGATACATGCTTGTCGACATGGACACACTCTATATACTATAGTGTGTGAAGTGTAGTGACTAGACGATACTGTTAACATACTGAGGAGTGAGACAACAACACAGCAGGTTACAGTGGTAGGTAGTCCCTCACCTGTAGTCACCATCCTCTGAGAGCTGGTATACGCTTGTTGACAATGACTTGTCGCGTGTCACATACTTGAACACTTCCTGTAACTTCACCAAGCCCTCGTGGTTCTGGTAGATGATAGCGAATGACTTCCATTCCAGGTAGTTTATTACATCCACAAGGGCCTAAGAAAGTTTTGAATCATTATATTTATTGATTTTTTTTTTCACATACGATTTTTAAAATTTTCTAATTGTTGGTACATGGTATGTGGTACATAAATCAATGCAAAAAAATGTACTGAAATTCGCAGAAATTTAAAAGTCTTTTTAAATAGGTAGTTACAAGTATGACTACACGATGTTGCAATTCAATTCTAAATATAAAATCAATTTTGCCCCACAAATATGAAATAATACAGTAACTTACTCTCTTTACTATCTTCTAACGTAGTGAACCTAGAACAATATAGACTATGTATAATCATTGTTGTATCATTTAAGGCGATAGTCCCTTATAAAACTTTGCGTCAGGCATGTCACAAATATTAAAAATTAGACAGATACGGCATAAATACGAGTTTGAGAATTTGGAGTTGGAAGGAGCACACATGCATTGTCATTTTACCACCAAGAACAAAATAATTGGGTTGTTAGTCTTCCAATACAAATTGTTATAATCACCTTTTTTTTTTTTTTTTTTTTTTAACCTAAAATATGAACTAAATTCAGCTGTAAGTGTCATTTTTTTTTTTAATTCTGACTTCCAACTAATGTGTTTCTGGGTTCAATTTTCACTGACTGAACCGTAATTGTTCCGTCAAAAGAATCTCAACAAATTATAATTAATTATTTTTGGTATAGAGGTGCCTGAAATCAAACAACTTACAATTAATATTAGTGACAATTTCTTACATATCTGGTTTCTAAAATATTCATGCAATATGGTCTGTCGCGTACTTGAATGTGGAATTTTTTCAGAACGATGCATTGATAATTATAGATGTAGGAGGTGAAATTTAAATAATCATGCATTACTCCGCTCTACACGACTCCAGACGTGGTACTCTGTCTCTCTCGCACGTCGCGGCCAGTTCCTCCTCTACGTCTCGTCTGGCGGCCGGTGTGGCCGGGTATTTCTACCCCTGTGAATATATATCCTCCGGACACAAAATCCCTAGAGAAAAAGTACCCCCTCAGGCAGGGATGTCCATAACTAAACTATGCAGCAGAGACGGGGAATTTTGAACCCCTTCGAAGAAGTTCCACAAGATGCGATATGCCAAGGGAAGTGAGCAGCTCTTGTGTGCAAAATGGATCTATGTCTCAATACTTGCAAACCTTGCCATCTTCCCGTGTTTACTACCCCCCCCCCCCCAATCCTCCAATCTACCCAGGCAGCCAGGAGGGCTAATGTCATCCATTCCACACTCCCCCCCCCCCTTTTTACAGGATAAAATCAAGGAATAAACTAATAATGTTGGAATTCAGTGTTATGTTCCTAATTTAAGGTTTCAACAAAATTTATACAGTTAACGGATGCAATTTTATGTCACTGTTAGCTTTATGTGATAAGTATTCGCAAAAATCATACTTCAACTTAAATTTCGTTCTTATATTTGGTTGTAGTTGGATCAGATTCAACTTTTGCTTGGTTGTAATATTGTTTAATAGCCTTGGCCATCAGAAGTCGTGAAACCGATACCACGTTGTCGCCCTGAGACTAAATTAACAGACAATAAAAAGGCTTGAGTTGAACTTGGTTCAGTAAAATGACTGTCATAATTGCTCGTGTTTTGAAGAAAGAATTAGTTGGACAGTTTTCATGTGAACTGCCACAATTTAATTAAAATTATTCTGTATAAATAATCTTGATGCATATTCAAATACATTATGTTATTATTTAAAAATGTGAAAATTATGTTTTATTTTATTTTATGTATGACGCCAACTAGGTTTATATCAACACAAATTTCTTCACAACAATTACAGCCACAATTCTAGGTCTTATTAGTAAGATTACAATAGTTGGAACAAGCCCTTGACGCTTAAGTTTATGTTTACGATACTCTTATCACAAATCACAATAACTATGAAGGTCAACGTATTAAAAACCTTACTGTAAATTAACATTAAGTTTGAGACATTTCAATCAACTTAAAATAAATCCATAACATGATGTAGTAAGTTTTCCTACAACTATTCAAATTTGTTTCGAGTTAACAGTAGTTTTTCTTTTATTTGAATACTATGTGCCTGTTTGTTTCTTTCGTTGACCAGTACGTAAGAGTTTATGAAAATTTAGATTCAGGCCTATTTGATTCATGTAAGTAAATATGACATTAAAAGGTACTTTTAAATACGTTTCGTAAACATTTTCTTTCTGTAGTAACTTACAAAACAAATATCAGATTTCCTTTTTCAGAAATATTTATAATTCAGAATTTAAATATGAGTTGATATTTACTAGTACAAAAAGTAGCTTGCATTATAACAAAAAATAAATTAATTTAACCTAAACTTAATACACGTCAATTAATATATTTGCTACCCTCTCCTTTTACTTACAGTTATTCATTATGTGAACATTAATAGAAGAAAAAAATAGTTTTTTTAATTACTAGCTAAAAAAATAGCTCATACTTGCACTTCTAAAAGTTTTGATGGCAATAGTTTATGCGTTGCCAAGATTTTAAATGATATGTTTTCTCTTATGTAACTGAATAAAAAGTCTAGTAAACACATCATTTCAGCAAACGACGTTGTCTTTGAAAACCAGGAAACATGGTTGGCGTAGCAAAATGTTAGGGAGAATAGTAATTTATATTCTCAGAGCTTCTTCACAATATCTCTGAACGAGCAGTGGTAGCGAACTAAAGTGATATGTTACTAAAATAGACATTTGCATCATTTCAATTGATTTCAGTGCATAAAAATCGTAATGATAAACATAATTTGTGTAAATGCGATAGTTCCCCATTTAGCTGTTTACTGATAAATTATAAACAAATTTGCGCTACGTTAAAAAGTTATTTCAAGCTTGAGGACTTCGGGAAGAGGATTCGTAGAACTGTTGACGAAGTGTCAAGACGACCGAAAGCCGTGACGAAAGACGCACTTTTCGTAAGTAATCAGAAGAACTAACTTAATATCCTCGTCTATAACAATCATGCCCACATACCTAACTACAGTAAGCATCAAGAATTATTTACGTGTGATAAGTTAGTATCTCCTTCCGCATTTCATATTGAATGACTGCTTCATGTTGGGCTGGTGGTCTATAGGTCTGTTATTACTTGTTTTACGTATTATGAAATCTGAGACGTTCTATAACATAAGTTTTCGGGGTCATTTTTAATTAGCAATCTTTATGCCAATGGTTTAAATGTACGTAGAGATGGAGCAGCCAAAGAATGTAATCGTAGAAGGAAAAAGAGAGCCTGTAGCAATGTCCGCCACGTTTCGCACATACGAAAGTTCAGGACGACTTCAACCAGAATCGAACCATGCCTGCCTTGGACGTATGGTCTGAGTCATATATTTCTGTAAATCTGTACTCATTACTGTTTGTTAATGAGGTCGTCTAGACAGAAGTACATATACATCATGCTGTCCTTGCGCGCGGGAGCGGTAAGGACAATACAGACATGTGCACCATACGTCGTACCGTCTCTACGCGCAAAACTCTCAATTCCTATACTGTGAAAACATTGGGAGCTTTTTAGTATGGGACTTAGTTAGAAATACCTCATTTTATTAATGCGTTACTACAGATAAATATGTAGGGACTGCACGTAACTATACGACTTCAAAAAATATCAGTAATATTGACACCTAAAACTGATGGAAACACTTGTTTAAGTCAAGTCCGCCCTCGAATAAATGCACTTAAATGCTGTTTGTGAGCAAGCCAAGAGTAACCAAATATACGAGTATTATCGTAGTATCTGCTACCGAGTATCATGTAATGACTGCGTCAAGTCGGACTGGTAGCCTTCGCCTAGTGTTTCTGTTTAACAACAAATTATGAAATGTGAAAAATTCTAAAACATGTGTTTTCATTGCCATTTTTAATTACAAATATATATTACAAAATTCTTAAGAGTCATTCCAACTTGCACTACATAATTGTCTTTGTTTTGAATATTAAAAATTTTAGGATCAAATGTAATTGTCCACATAGAGACGAATGTAATGGAAAGTCTGCACGACAGTTCACTGCACTGCGCGTAGAGGCGATGGAGCAAAGGAGTGTCTACCGTGCGTCTCTGCCATCATTGTCATGTTTTAAACTCCCGTACACGCAGAATATGTGCAACCACACACTAAATCCAAATCAGTGATTACAATCAGTGAAATGTCAATCACTGAAATTCCAGTTAACAGTCTGTTTCGGACTGATGAACCTGTAGATTTCACTGACAATAAGTTAATATGCACGATAAATTCACGAAGAATTAGTGGAAATCACTTTTAATTCAGTAGCATAAAGAAACTGAAACAATCAGCATTTAGTTTCACGAACTTCAGTTGATTGTTTTGACCGAAATACCTACAATTTTACCGAAGTGGTTCATTTATTACTGATCCATAACAGACGGAACCCTTAATCTCTCCACATTGATTGATATCCTATGAAGGCAGTCTGTTTTATTAATGTTCCCCTTGGCACATGAAGCGAGTTATAGTTTGTGACAGGTGTTACATTTCAAAGGAAAGCACTTAACATGTTCTCAGAACGTTCCTCTTTTAAGATAACATAAATCTTGAGGGGGAGACGATTTCCTTGTATTTTCAGTTTTTTTTGTCATAACATTTATTAAAATTGTATTATTAGAATTTTATTTTCGACAAAACATAGGATTTAGTCTTGCTCAACTTCTTGACATAAATTATAATGTAATAATTCATTAATTTGTCATGTAGAGTCATAGCAAGAAAATTATTGAAAGGTAACAAGTAATTCTGCGTGACATATTAATGAAATATTCCATCATTATTTAGGTCAAGCTGTTTATCAAAAATATATCCTATGCTTTGTAGAAGAGAAATTTTGATAATACAATACAAATAAATGCTATGGCTCGAAAACTGAAAATAAAATTGAAAATTGTCACACTCCCCCCTAGCGATGCATTAATGATTTTTAAAACATATCATGTTTATTAATAGTATGTGTTGGGAGCACTCAGAGAGCTGACACGTGGAAAATGCCAACTGATTTGTGAAACAGAAACAGAAACCATTATTTGGAGTTACATTTTACTTTCATAAACTTTTACAAAAACACGGAGACACTGCATCAGCATAAAAGTACGTTTGCTGACGTGAGTGAAATTTTTGCCACTAAAGTTCGGACATTTTTGACCATACATCGTGATATGCCTTAATACAATGATAAACCACTTTGCGGGTTTCACAACACTGGGAAGGCTCTGTACAACCAGTCAACTAGGTCACCAACACAGCATGCACATGTAGTGTCGGCATTAAGTGACCTATGTATCAAACATAACGAAGTTCGAAATCTTGTATCTCGAAGTAGGGTAAACGTAAAGAGGATTAGAAAGCATCGATGATAAACTGGCAAATGTTTCAAAACGTACTGCGTGGATGATGGAATTTATTCTAACATTTACAACACAAACAACAGTAGATAACAATCGCGTTAATTTTTGTTCTACCGAGAGGATGTTCTTACAGCTTATTAGGCTATATTCTAGAAACACTGTAACTGAAGGCTGGTTTTTGCCGCATCTTAGAGATGCGGTGACTATTCTAGACAGAAGTAAATTCATTGACGTCTCCTGTCACCAAATATACCTCACATTTATTACGTAAATCATTGGTTTTAATCTTCTTTTTATGTGCACAGTACAGTTAGACGTGTTTATTTAGTAAACAGTTTTTATGTAATTTGAGTTGTCAAATATTGTATTAGATTACTCAGCTGTTAGCCTGGGAGTAACAGTCTTCTTACCAACATGTGACTGGCGAACAAGGCGTACACCCTTGTGTCGTTATTGCACTACCTACACAGTCTAAGCCATCAGACAAGCCGACACATTAGTGAGGGTTTGACGAGGGTTGACAGGCTCAAAACAAGATAGCCACTGTCCATTCCCGAGGGCCCAGGTCAACTCCTTCCCTCCCCAACATACCTGTTCCTCTGTAGAATCAGCTGTGCAGCGGGTTGTAAATATGCGTTCCTCGTAAACACAACGAACAGATCTTCTAAAGGTAAACAAATTTCAGGGATTGTTTTAAAAATACCTACTTTCAAAACAGCAATTGCATTGGAAATAGGCCTACTATTTCGGAGCACTTAAAAATGACAGAAAAACAGTCTCTTCACATTTTAAAGCTTAGACCGACGTAAAACTAATTAAGAGGTTTACAACAAACTATGGTACCAGTACAAACTTCCCAGCAGTAAAATTATATGATGTCGCTTACGGTTTTTTGTTATAGCAGTCCGAAGGAAACACTGAGCACTACACCGCCTTGCGCATAGAGGCGATGGGACATTATGTGTGCTCGTCTAAAGTAGCTCTTATCAAGTCTGTGCTTCTGAGTCTCCAATGCAGAGAACAGTGCCAGGCAAGTGGTGCTTAAGCTAATTCAGCGTTTCGACGAGAGATGGCGATAACAGCGACACACCTTTCTAAAAATATGTTATCTCATAATTTTGAGAGTGTGGCAGTCCCCATACCTTCCCCTCCTCCCCCCGAAGATTCAGGGTGATTAGCAGACTGAACAGTTAGACTGTGCTCAACACAATCGTCAAACACGCGCACGCTTGGCAATACTTATTGATGTGTTCAAAGGTCCACCAGGCTATTCACGATGCTCTTATACCTTTCTATGTTCAATCAGTTTGCATGCTTGGCGTTAATTCACAGTGATTATATATATACATATGATCATGTTTACTTGTCCAGCACAATGTGTTTGCATTCCAGTTACACATTGTAAGGACATATAATGGGGACTAAGGTGGTTACCTTTCGCACAGTAACTTATGTCTGGGCAAGCAAAACACCCTACTACAATCCTTCACATTGTGTAATGGCCATTTAGACATATACCGGTCCGCATAGTGGACTTCAACAAATTATCCCAAAATCATTGTAGTGTATATATATATATATATATATATATATATATATATATATATATATATAATATATATATATATATATAACTAATTGCAGCATCACTTTTTTTCATTCTTACAAAACTGTACCGTTGTATTTATTTTATATGTACCGGCCACCGTCTAAAAATAGTCACAGCGAAACTACATAGTTACTATTTTGAAAAAACTGCTCGTTTTTCAAGAATGACACTGTACACTTAGTAAGACAGCTGATAGCCAGCACAGTAAATAAGTACCATAATAACATACTTCATTGATGTACGTAATATATTTATAAATATGTTACGCTCTGCTGACTCGAAATCGGTCTACGGACCTTAAAACTCGCATCCTCTTTAGATTTAACACTGCCACGGCAGTCATAAACACTGGAGTTTCATTCAAGAAATACTATATTTTATAATTAATTTTAAAACTAATGATATATTATGTTTGCATATAAGGGGCAAACATTACATTGGCTATCCTGCAAAAAACGATTTGACCAGGAGCATTTGCGCACTGAAGAATGGGTAGAAGCAGTTGCTTTTGCGTAAACAATATCGGAAAATATGTAGTAAAAAAAATTACCAAATGTTCACAATCGTCTTTGACATATATAAGTAATTGCGTATTTAATTAAAAATATTAAGTTATGAACCACGATGTAAGCTAAAATGACATGTGCTACAGTTAAATTGTGGCATATTTCTTAGTGTAAGTACATACACAAATTTTGAATAAGTTGAACGTATTAAAAATATTGTGATTTAAATACTACACCTTCTATCTACTTGAGCATAGAGACTGCGTTTTACAAAATAACTACTAATTCCAAGTTTGCAAGTATGGCATACAGAGTACGTACTAAAGTAGTGTGATTTTTTGTTTGCTTTATATTTTATCACGTTGTGAATAAAATTGTTAGAAGCTAAGATTTTGCCAGAATAGCTGGTAGTTGTCAATATTTTGACAAGAAAGCAACACATTATACAAGTGATTTCTTCGGATGGCTGACTGTAGTCATGGCTGAATGTTTTAAAATAAATATTTATTTCCTAAACAAATTGATTAGGATTTTAAGCCATTTTGGACATAACATTCAAAATCACAAATCTTTTAATTATTTTATGTATTATTAATACAAAGTTTAATATTATTAAGGGTACTTCAGAATAATTAAATATGCTAATACAAAATGAATGTTTTCGGAGAAATAATATTGCAACAACTGATTGCAGTGCCTTGTGTGCACATCTGCAGCTCTGCTTCTTGGCCAGAGATAGCATGTTTCTAACTCTTACACAGTACATTGAGATTTCACTTGCACATCACAAACGTGTGGCGTCGCAATAGCCCTATTTGAACTGGCACAGTCAAATGAGCGAAGTGTCACTACAAAGTCTCGCTGTCCAATAACCGTCAATTAGAGCTGCAGATGTATACGTAACGCTCTGAAATAATTTCATGCAAAATTCTATTCCAGAATTTTTTTTTTCTAAATATATAAAAGAAATGTCGGGTTACTTATTTGTAAACTAATAAATTTGTGATCATACATGTGCATGTGTTGTTGGTTTCCTACAGTATATACCAGGTTAAGGGCGCCGGGCGGAACCGTGGGAATCCATGCCCAGAGTCAACGGACGTATTTCGTTTGGTTGTGGCTGGTGGCAGTGTTCCTAACTACGGGTGTGAATTCCTTCCCCTCTGTTTCTCCCCACATACAGATGAGCCGACAAAAGAAGTGGGAGGAGTAGAGAGGAAGATAGCTAGTGAAGGTCATATCGCTCCTTACGTTTCAAACCCCATCTGCCCAAAGAGATAACACCCGTCTTTACAGATTATCAAGCTACCAGCTTTACTCTACAAACTTGGCGTTGTGAGTGCGGAAAAAATATTTAACTTTTCGATGACAACGCAAACAAGAACATTTGTAAGGTCTACTTAACAATTTACTAATTACGTGTTAAATAAAAACAGTTACATATTAATTCTAATAATATTAAAGTGTTGTTCAGTGTCTACAGCTGAAACAGTAAATTTTTTAAGGTTCTTATCTAGGTTGGCTGCGTTTGAAAAATGACTAATCGCAACACGCTGCAACGCGGTTTGAGTGCAGGTAGATAAGAACCTCGACAGTATAAGGTAATGGTTTAGGTCTACACAGTTTAACATAACACATGAGCGCAAATTAAAAGGTAATAATTTTAGATCTATTGGTGATAATACAGCATGATGTCTAAATTCTATACATATTGCTCGATGTAACAATAATCCAAATGAATATATATATTTATGATATATTTATATATAATTAAAAAAACATTTACATTATCACAGTATAATATACATTAAATAACAGTTCAATCTCAAACCGACAATATACAAATATACAAAATGAAAAACTTAAAAATCATAAAACCATAACAAATTAATTGTGCGTATTGTTGGATTCATTGAAGCACTTTCAGTTTGCATTATGGAATTTAGCGCTAATAACACATTATCTACCCTATTATTTTCAAAGTATCCGAACGTAGCAAAAAAATTTTAATTCAAAACATAGCTAATGCCTTGCAAAACCAGTGTATACGCCGTTCACGATAAAAGTGAGCACTGCAAACAGTTTTCTTTTAGCCGTTTTGCAGCCATCTTTACTATTCTTAATATGAAAACTTCCATGTAACTAAAAACCAATGTAAACGTTTCATAACACTTTAAAGTTATCGTTTATTGGCCCAATAAAACAATTTTTAAATTACTTACAAGTTCCGCTTAGTGCTCACTTTATTGTGAACAGCCTATACATATACAATTTTATGTTCAACATGTTTACACTATTAAGGGCCGTTTTCACAAACGATTGAACCGAATGCTTTGAAATCACCGAATTTCGGTGACTCAAAGTGTTAATCTTGGTTCGCATGTTGTTGTTGAGGTTATGCACAGCGTAAGGGGAACACGATTCATAAAAAAATTATATATGGGATTGCCTATACTGCCAGAAATACTTAAAACGTAGAATGTTTTTTTTTTAATTAAATTTAAATGCATTTAAACCACTATATTTAGATAGTAAACATTTTTGTTTAAGATAGTCACATTGTACTTACTGCACATCGCATTAGGCCAATATTAATGTTACTTGCAGTTATCATATAGCATAAAAGACGTTTATAAATTATGAAAGATTGTTTTGGTTGTCAAAACAGTCAATGGATGGCGAAAAATGCAATTTACCGAACATTAATACACTATTCTACATTATATTGTGTATTCGTTAGCTTTTGGCTTCCTTATATAATTAAAATATTTCTGTAATAAACTGTAAATCATGAAAGTAAATGACAATACAACATTTATTATGCATTGCATTTTTTTTCCAATAACACACATTTAAAAGTTGGCTACATAATGAATTCCTACATATATCTCTATTTGCGTAATGTAATATTTATATCATGGGTTGGGGTGAAATTGTTAATTTAACATAAAAAAAATTATTGCTACACTAAATCGCGCTTGCTAAGCTAAAATAACTATTTACAATTTCTGCTATCGTAAATGATTTCCTTTGACGAATACTGTAGTCACGGCATTTCAATGGCATAGGTAGGATTTGTGAAAGGAAAAAAAGGGGGGGAGGTGACTTAGGAATTTTATGAAGGGACACCGACCATTCCAGTACAAAAGGCAGGGGGGTACAGGCGCCGTCCCCCGATAATTTTTTGGATTTTAAGGAGTAACGTGGTGTATTTTTTTAGCAGTATTCTTAATTAAATATTGTACTAAATGGTGAATATTCTACAGATAAAATGTTATTATTTTTTAATGTGAAATTTTTCCAATTTTTTTGTGGCTAAAGGAGACGAATTTAATAAGGAATACAAAGCATAACTTTAAAGTGGAAGGGTAGTCCGGGAGTTCCTCCCCCGGAGAAATTTTAAGTTTGAAAAGACTGTTTTTTTTAGCCGTCTTCGTAACTAAACATTAAATATTCTAAACACCAAAATGTTATATTTCCCTATGTACACTTTCCTAATATATTGTGGCTAAGATGGATTTTATTAAAATAAAACATATCAGCCCTTTTGAGCGGGGCGGGGGTGCGTTGGTTCTCTGCTGGGAAAATTTAGAATTTTCAGGTGCATAGTAGTGCTATTTTGGCACTTTTCGCAATGAAAATCTACTTTGGCTAGAAAAAAAGTGGTGATCATTATAAAGAAACACTGACAATGTATTTTTAGGAGGGGGGGAGTGGTCCTCCACGAAAAATTTTGAATTTGAAGGAGCAAGATAGTTCTATATTTGCAGTTTTCGTAACTAAACATAGCATTTTCTACCAGGAATTATATAACTAATTTTTAATGTGAAAGTTAAAAAAAAAAATTGGTTAAAAAAAGGGGGGTTACAACCCTCAAAACTCCCATATTCTTATGCGTTGAAACTGAGTTCAAGTAAACCCAGAATGCTTGAACCCAGTCGCGGTTCTTTCTATACAATGATCTCAGGATCACATTTAATCCTAGATCACAGGATCTCAGATTAAGGAGCAGTTTCGTGTAACCGGTCCTTGGAGGTATTACAATAGTGCATTTTAAATAATACAGAACTCCAATACTGAATTCTATAGGCAAAAGTTATATTCAGGAATAACTTTCATCCGAACAGCATACTTCAGTAGTTTAACATTTTTACTTATAACCAAGTAGGTAATTAAAAAAACCTCAATATTCAACAATAGTTCAAATGGGTCGACTTGGGCACAAACTACGTTAAAAAAAAAAAAAAAACATTTCACATGAACATATTCAGGTATTACTATTGGGTTCCCTAGCTTCCATGTTCCTGGGGTAGCGAGGATCATTTATCTCTGGAAGGAGACTTTCCATGTAAAAATGAGTCAGTTTCTAAATCATTTTTTCTTCCCAAGAAGTGTCGTTTTTTTTATCCTTTGGAATAGTGATCCACGTGGTGTCCAGAGAACAGAATAGCAATACTTTCGATTTATAATGTGCATTTGCCCCTGTACTTGGTACATGTACACATGCTCTTCCTTTAAAATCATTTTGCCGTCTACAATGTTACAAAATGTAACTTTCTTCTCTTTGACTGCTTCTTCTGGTGTTAGCTTTGAGGCTCCAGCAGGACATTTAACTTCAAGAATTCCATCAACTTCAACAAGACCGTTAGGCGATGCCGCGAGCCATGGGCAAACCTGATCGACAAATAAGCCACATCGAGCTACCTTCTACCACTGTTAACTTCAAAATCCTCAATAGCATTTATTTCATTTTCCATGCCATATCTCGTGGCTGCTGTCCCAGAAAACTTGCTGTACAAAATATTTACAAGAGACTTAGCTCGTTTGGTGGATGTCTTCATTTTACAAATTGTACCAAAGTGAGATGTTTTCAGTCGCTTGAGGCGCTTCAATTTCCAAAGAAGAGAATCACTTTGACCCTTGGTAGCAATTTGAAGATCATCTCGGTATTTATCTGTTAGATGCAGGCGGACAAGAAACTCCGCGGTCTTTTTCGCATAGACGTCTGGCTCCATGTCGGGCAATCCTACTTCAACACAGCCATACTCGCTGTCAGGACCTGACATCTGTAACTTCCTGCGTTTCAATTTTTGTGGGTTGTCTATTCTCCTGCGCTTTCTTTTCTCGGCTGAACGTTCCCTGCGCTGTATGTGAGCTTTAGTAATATTTCCAGGACTGTGATTTGTTAACCCTTTATGAATAAATGACTGCGTTTGAGGGCCCGAGTTGTAAGCAATTACAGACAAGTCACTTCTGGTTTGATAACCTCCTCTCAAAGAAAAATTTACTCGCTTACTAGAAATGTACTTGCAAACAACATTATTGAAAGACTCTGCTGCATTGGTATTGACGTTGTGTAAAATACTTACAGTATGATGTGCAACAATATTTCGAGCTGCTATTATTTCTTGCCACATCCCTGCTTTCTTTAGAGATGGTACAAGGTTTTCTTCTTTCTCCTTAGAACCACTGCAGAAATAACCTCTTGACTTGCATCCTGTATGCTCACCACATTCCAAGAACCCTTCCGACTTGCAGGACCTTCACATCAAGATTATGACATGCTTCTTCCATGACACAAAATACTTAGGATACTGACTGTACTAACTGAACAGTGTGTCCATAAATCTCTTGAAATGTCTATACCCCGACTAGAAGAGACTGCATTTGACAATAACAATTTTAGCCTGTGATTTCAACAGAGCTATCAAAACATTATATTTATGTTCCAACCTTGTTACAACCTTGAATGTTTTCCAAATATTACACTCACACCATCAGTCGTAACAGCAATACATTAATCTCTATGATACATTTTATTGAAGCCATTAATTTTTGACAGTTTAACAACCTTCCCTCGATATCCTTAGCATCCTGAGAATATAACTGAATCAAGTTAAGAATCCCATTATTAAAGGTTTCTCCTCATAAATATACTCTGACTTTCACGACAAGCGTTCTGATATTGACAAAATTTGTTAAATCGTTATAAAAGTACAGTTAACTTCGATCCTCTTGCAAATATTAGTTTAACCCACCGGTACTTCATCTCCTTAGATTAGTTTATGGTGCGTGTTGCAGAGTAGCGAGAATGACGAAAGAAAGAAGTGTTTACCCCCATTTATCTGCTGTGAATTTAAAACTTCTTCGTGACCAAAAAAAAAAAAAAAGGGTCGATTCTTCTTTGCAACTTAGCAACTGATGCAAGTTTTCCAAGTGCTGCCTTCGATGTTTTTGAACGCGATTCTTGATGCATTCTGATTGCAATTTAGTGTTCTTTTGATTGTTTATTTTTTTCGACGGTTCAGAGAACTTAGAACCCACGGTGACCGAGGGGTCAGATCACTCGCCTTCCACCATGGCGATCCGGATTTTCCCATGTAGAAGTCGTGCCGGACGCTGCCACTGGTAGACGGGTTTTATTGGGGATCTCCCGTTCCCCCACCCCATTCATTCCGACGCTGCTCCATACTGACATCATGTCACCCTTCCCCTCCTAGCGCTAAATACCTCGATGTTAAGCACAGAACAAAACTTCTTCACTCTCTCTTCAGAGGACTTACTGTTTTCACTATCGCTGTATTCTTCCTTTAATTTTTTAAACCCCGAACTTACGTTTTTCAACCATCTATCCATTTTTAGTGTTTCTGGACAAAGCGTTGCTTGTCTATTCACAAGTAAATTAATCACATAATTAAATTATAATAGCTATTGCTGGGAACCTACGAAATAGTTTGTTATAAGTTCACCAGAATGTGTGCATTACATCAATCAATAAACGAGCATCAGTGCACAAGCGGTATATGTGTACTATTCGACCAAAGCAACAATATTCCACGGGATAAACTAACTCGCCTGCTCACATGGCGTGAAAGGCTTAGGCCTACACAGTAAAATATTTTTGAACTTTTACAAGAAAAATCCTTGGAGACCCAGTAGCCAAAGAAATTCCTTGTAAAACAACAATAGTACTACGTGTATGTTTCTAAAGTTACATTTAATAGACTTGTATTTGTACTTGCAATATTGGAAAAATTAAAATAATACTCATATTACTTTTGTCATGGCACTGAACTTATTTGTTAACTAACTTTTACTAGTATTTATTACAATAAACTAAAAACAACTTAATGAACGCATTGGGATTCTTAACAGCACCCTTGCCTTAAGATACAACATACACCTAGACCACATTGACTTACATGCAATTCTCTCTTTTCTTTTATACATATTCAGTGTACAGTTTAGTGAAATTAAGTTTCAATTCTGAAGCACGAAATGAATATGATGTTATCTTTATCCCAAAAAATGCATCCCAGAGGATATAATTTGTGTACAACTGACGAACCCATGATTTTGGTTTACTAAAAATTTTCGTAAGTTGTTTTTACAAAAAAAAATCATTGTCACTTAAATACTTTTAGAATATTAAATTTTTGTAAATTCACAAACATTAGTTAAACTACACAGAAATCGTTTGTGAGGTGACTTCACATACGTGCTCTGTTTGCAAGCAGCATAGACTTCACGTACATAACTTGAATCAACTGGTCGTTCAGAACACATTTGAAGTACCAGCAGTGTTGCCAGTCGTACAAAAATTATCGTATTTTTATAAATATTTAGGAACTGTGTACCATGTAACTTTAGTTCTCGTACGAATTTGTATGCGAATCTTGCTCTTAAAAATGCAGCTTTTTTAATTGTCAGGTGAAGAAATGCCTTAACATTTTTGAAAATAAGTATTGTATGGCAATTTTCCATACATAAATAAATTACTGTACACACTATAATTTGTTCACAGTAAAGTCAGTATTTTTGAAAGACTCCGCTTTTAAGACATGGAGACTTGTATCTTCACAACATCAGCATATTTTGTAACTTTCATTTTGTGTGTATTTTTTTAGTATTTAAAATTTAACTGCAGTTTGTAAGTTAAATTATTACTAAACTAAAATATTTTACCCAACAATATTAACACATTTACTTTGTAAACACCAATAAAATAATTTAAACTATACTATTATAGTATTATTTTTCTATCGGGATATTTATGACTCGCGTATTATCCTTCTATATAAGAATATAAGAAAAATTTTTTTGTATGTATCGTCAGCTGAGCATCATGTTAGTAATAAACATGAGTCACCCTTTTACGCAGGATAAAAGCTAAAGAAAGTAATTCAAATATAAATGTACTACAGTAACAACTACGTATCATGCGAAAAGCATGCTTTCCTCTATCTGTCGACCAGCCACGACTTCCGTTAGATTATGGACGAACTTCTGAGATGTATTTATCCGTATTATGTTTCACTGTATGTGTGTTCTGTTAAAAATCTTTGTTCGCTTTTCAACTTCCTTACATTTTATATGCATTTCTTTTCATTTTTAGTCATTTTAAATGTAAAGCGGGCAAAACGATCATAGTTTTGCTAGCCGCGACTTTCGTGCTAGCAGAATAATTTAAGGGCTTGTTCCCGAGTTTTCTTCAGACTGGTGCCTATAACTGAAATATTTTTTAACCAAAAATTTTGAAAAAAATTTAAGTCAATGTGCAATCACACGATGCACAATACTGTGGACGCGTTTTTTTTTAAATAATGTACCATTCGCCAGCAAAAAAATAATTTCCAACATTTTTGCTTATTTTCACGACGAAAAATGTTTTACTTTGGGCAATGAAATCAGCTACAAATTATAACACATAAGTGTCAAAACTGTGCAATGAAATTTTGATATGAGTATTAGGTAGCAATAAAAAAAATATTTTCGAAATCACTGCAAAACTCCGTAACAAGGCCTTAATACGGTAACGGCAGAACTAAGGAACTTCGGCGCGCACTACGTGACATGCCGCGGCAGCCATCTGTACGCAAGTCTCGTGTTTCATAAAGACTCAGATAACAGTACATATCACGGCCTAGAGAATTCTTGTGATTACTAACTGCTCTCCGACTGTACTTTGACCCTGATCTGACTTATTTCTCGGAGCTCCGAGAAAGAGAGTTGCCGCGAGATTTCTGGACTCTTGAGTAAGATTATATAAGGTACTTGTAACACTGTCTGAGAGCGTTTTTGCCGAAATAGGTCTTGTGTGCGAGAGTGTCATGGTGACAGTGATGGGTTGCAAGCGGCATTCAAGAGTTCTCGGCGATGTTGTTTGCTGCGAGGAGTAGTGTCGACGATGGCGTTTCGAACTTCAGAGGACTATCGGGGTGCCTTCTGAGCTAAGATATTAGGTAAACCGTTTGTGAATGGTCAGAGAAACATTTCATGTAGATATAGCCTGTATTCAGGACTGATACTTATATGTACTGTTTAACATTTATGTATTCTGTAATTATTTGTTTTGTTTATCAACTTGTAACGAACTTTTGACTTTTAAAAAGCTATTTATTTAATAGTAATGGATCATTAGTGTCATTCAGACATTGTGGTGTAGATAGTTGTACATTGATTAGGCTTTGTTCTGCTTATTTTCTCGTATTTAATGTAAGACCTTTATTCTTCAGCGTACCTTGCTCAACTTGTAACACTGGTGGCATAAGAGGGATGAAGCACTTACTTATAATATATTAATGGATAAGTAAATAAGGTTTTTTTACATTGGATATTTACATCAACATGTTAAATTTTCTAAGCTGTGTAGTTTTAGGTAGATAAATAGTACATGCTCGCAAGAAAAATGAATAGTGAACTGGAAGGATTGCGAGCCCTAATGGAGGGAATGAGCAGGAAAATGAACTGTGTTAATGGAACTGTAGAAAAGATGATGGACAGTGTAGATTGGAAACATGTAAGTGTTCGTTATTATGTAGACAAGTAAATAGACAGCGTTAATGAAAATGTAGACAACAAAACAGTGTCGATGCAAAAATTGACACTTTTTATGAAAATTTAGACAGCAAAATAAATAGGGTTAGTGAAGATTTAGTCAAGAAAATTGAAGGAGTCAGAGAGTTAGTGCATACAAAAGTAGAGTAAGTGGACAAGAAAATTGAAAGTGTTTCTCAAATAGTGGACATGACTATTAACAATGTCGGCGAATTAGTGGCCATAAAATTGATAGTGTTAATGAAAATGTCGACAAGATAAACGGAAATGTGAAAAAAAAAAAAAAAAAAAAA
>PNEQ01108235.1:7029-18142 GCA_003012365.1 Medauroidea extradentata
GCCTAAAATGAATTTAAACTGGCTAACTGAATATCCTGCCTAACCGACCTGTGGCTATATTTACCGACTCACACTGTGTGCCTTAGTTGTCACGGTTACGTATCCAACACACAGATGAGCGACAGAAGCTGAAGGTCTGGTAGACTGGAAGATGACAGTGAGCACGATGTGCACACTGCGGCTGCCGGAACAGAACTCCCTCACAGCTGGATCTTTCTATTGTAGTGTAAATACCATGTTCGGTTCCGGACCATGCTGAAGACAGCCCGGCCGTACTTTAGTGTAATACTTTAGTTAATAAGGTGTGGGTAGTTTTGGCCTGCTGATTTGTTTATTAACATCAGGATCAGAATTACTTATGTGTCGAATTAAGGAATTGGGATTTGCTGGGGTTTTATCATAGAATTTGTTGTTTTGAGTTTTATTAGATTTGTACTGGTCATTTAAGTATGTGTGCAGCTAGGAATTTTTCGTGAAACGAGTTGAGCTTTATATTATTAGCGAGAATGTGTTTTATTAAAACTTCCGCTGCTTTTCCTCATACGTCATTCCCGTATATGAGGACTGCGCAGATTACATAAAAGTAATGTTAAACTGGTAAGAAGTATGTCACTTTTTATCTCTATACCTAAAAGAGGATACTGACTATGACATATCAAACTGCAGCCTAAACCACTGGACCTGGAATAGTGAAATTTTTTGTGTGGTTTCCTCTCAGGTCGTAGCGCAAAGAAAGGATTTTTCCAAAATTCTACCTCCAAGAGGGTAAAAAAGGATGAAATATATTTCTGAAGACACATCGATAGAAATCGAACTCGACTGCCTAGCATGGAGATTTTTGCTTCAATGGAACACATTAAGGGGGGTGAAAATAAGGGGGGTGAAAAGACAATTGTGCTCCCGATTAATCATCGATATCTATCGAACCCTTCGGGATCAAGGGTTAGATGAGTGAGTTTTTGGTCAGCGCTTAACATCGAGGGCTTCAGCGCTGGTGAGAGGTGATATGGGGCGAGTATGTAACGATGCTGGAATGAATGGGCGGGGGAAACGAAAGATTCTCGAGAAAACCCGCCGAACAACGGCATCGTCCGTCATGATTCCCACATGCGAAAATCCGTGGACAGGGTTGGGCTGTATTGTGCACTTAGCTCGGTCAAGGTTGGCTCACACCCTGGGAGGCAGGGGAATGATTCCCGCAGGATAGGTACCCAGATGTGCTGCTTGATAGCGCGGTCTGTTTTTCTGCTCTTCTAAGGTAAGGATCTCGTCCTGGCATATATCCAGCACCAGGATGTCGTCGTCGCACATTGGAAAACGTGAACACTGATGTAGGCATTGGTTTTGAGATTTTTGTAATTTTGTCAACGATGTACACAAGTTCTTTTACATTACTCACCTCACACTAATATTTACAATATTACACTAACTTAGGGCATTGATTACTGCAAGGTGGAGCCTGGTACAACATAGATAATGTCAGATTCTGGTTAGGGCACACAGTGTGATGACCAGAGTTACCCAGAGTGTAGGGCGTGTTCCTTATTTACATCGCGCGACCAGAGCTGGAGAATTAAGGCGGCATGGTCCTCCCTCTCAAGCTATCCAGTTTGTTACTGGTGGAACAGATGCGGGTAGGATCCAGGACTCCCCATGCAAGAAGTGGCTGGTGGAGGTTGGCGGGATTCTGTCTGCAAGAAACAGCCCCTGTGTATAGGAATGGCGGGGAGCGTTCCCTTCACAAGAAATGTGGTTGTGATGTAGGGTTTGGTGGTGGTCTCACGTCGCAAGAAGCCACCCTGGAAGAAGGTAGGACATTTCCTTCGCGGGAAACCGCTTTGACAACGTATGTGAACCTGGCCCCGCCCAATTACAAACTCGCTAATTTTTTATAATGAGAGGTTAGTACCTTGTTAGTACCTCGTTAGTATGTGTTTGTTTCAGTAATACTTTCGTTATTACCGATAAGAATTGCAAAATAATATAATATTAACTGGGCGGGGCCAAGTTCACGTCAGCCCCGCCCAATTACAATTTACGAAAACTGACAATATGAATGGAAAGAGCTTCGTTAGTACCCGTTTGTTTCGCTTTCATGATTGTTACTACCTAGTTAAATACCGAGATATTAATTATAAACTAAGGTCATTGACCTGTCAGCCCCGCCAAATTACAATTTACAAAAACAAACCATATGAACGGAAAGAACTTCGTTAGTACCCGTTTGTTCTGCTATTTTGATTGTTAGTTATTATCCGTATGTTCCGCTATTTTAATCGTTAGTGCAGAGATAATTGCCGAGATATTAATTAAACACTAAAAATATAATCCTAGAGTGACTTTTGCCTTACTGTACAGACTACGAGCAAGCACATTAGGATAATGTTCGGAAGATGTGCGGAAAACCCCTTCGTGTTCACATTCCTTTCCTTCGTCATAACAATGACGTCGTCATAGATGCCGATGACATATGCAACATCCTGGGCCAAACTTTTTCTGCGTTTTCGAGTAGCGGACGGTACCCTGTCTCATTTCAGGCCCACAAGGCACGTTGTGAGACACAGGGTATCGACTTTGGTCTTCCAAGGGATGAAGAGTACAACCAGCCGTACTCCCTTGATGAGCTCGAGTGTTCTCTATCCCGCTCAAAACATACTTCTGGCTTTGGTGGTATACACTAAGCGATGTTGCAAAACCTTTTCCTTGAGGGAAAACTTTACCTTCTTAGACTTTTTAATCTTGTGTGGATATCTTGTTTTCCTTCCATGTGGTGTATGTCTTTCCTTGTACCTATTCTCAAGTGAGTAATTTTCCTCCGAGAGATTTTATGTTCTATTTCAATTACGTCTTTGTAACATGCGCTTTCTACCAGACATTTGTGTCATATAATTTAATTTATTTATATTTTTCATATATGAAAAATATTCACATAATTTTTTTTTGTCAATACTTCGTTATGTTTTAAATCTAAAGCCACTATAATTTGAATTTTGTTTGATCATGAATATTAATTTTATTTTAAATGTATAAGTTATATTTTTCGTATTCTGTGTATTTACTTTCATCAGGAAAAGCCAGTTACTCTATGACTAGTTACAGGTTGCCATGGGAACCTGATAACATCCAGCCTAGTACGTATTTTCTTCCGATTTTTAATTGGTTGGTTTTAAGCATTATGTTCTTACAACAATTTAAGCTAAGATAGCGTGGGTTATAGCTTTTGATAGCGGGGGCTTCTCCATTTTGATCGGCGTAGGAAGCGGACGTGGAAGTCCACGTCTGTTTATTTTAATTTTTTTTACCAAGTGCCGAGTACGAGTTTTTCGTCCAGATCACTTTTAAAGTGAAGACGGGCCTACTGGCGAAGTTTCATCCAGAAAAGAAGAGGGTCTGGACACGGCATCCGCGAAACTATACTGGTAGACGCCCGCGGTATAATGTCTTAAATGGTGTCAGAAAGACTTTATGCGATTACACCGACCCGTTGGTCTTAGGGAAGTCTAGTGACGTGTGTTCAGCTTGTTTGTGTGTCTATTACACACAATTTTTCACCAGAGAACTTCGAGACCTTCGAGAGATCAGCGATATTCAGAGCAGAAGCCTACAGCTAAGTCAGACATTTTTTTTTTTAACGTTATCGTGCTGAGCAGTCTAAATTATTTCTTTATTTTACCGAATAGAACTATGCAAATACAATGTGCTATTTTTCAACAAGGACTCACACCAACCTACACCCACGACGAACCTGAGATTCAAGAGCTCTTGTCTCTATATAAAAGGCTGGCTAATAATTTTTTTCAGAAATTTTCGTATTCCATTTTTCTTTGAGTTATCTGGCAAAGTACATGTTATTTTATTTTAATTTTCTAGTGGCAAATATATGTAAATTAATTTCTTTCTTCACTATTCCTAAAAATGTTGACTCCGAATATAATTAAAAATAGTAATTTTTTTTAAAACTATTCATACCATTTTATTATTTGAGTAGTTTGACACATGCTCAGTGCTGTAGTAAGTAGGGTAGTGTTTAAGAGGGTAATTGCGTTTATAGCCACAATATCCTTTAACCCTATCTATAGTCGCTACATATTATGTAATTTTCTTTTGGTAATTTCTGTGTAGTGAGGGTTCTCGTCTTGGAGTATTCTCGTCCGAGCCTATCCACGTCTTGCCCTTTCCTCGTCTTGGCATATTCACACTCTGGACTATTTACGAGCTGACCTGTAGTCTCTACTACAGACTTCCAGTCATTCTGACCTATTTTGTTGCCTTTTCTTCGCCTTGTCTTCTTTATTTCGTCGTTGTAACTGGGAAATATGAAGTCATCCCAGCGTGTTGTACTCTTCTACTTCGGGACTTTTAACAGATAAGCCGCAACTAAATTTGTATTTTTAAATCTATAAATTAACAGCTGTCACACCTACCTTTTTTAGTGTAATATTTTGTACTTTTTTTTTAATAATTAATTTTAAGGCCTAGCGGATGCATCCAGTTTAACTATAATTCGGTTTTGTTAATTTATTATGTCATTGATTCGGACATATGTTATTTATCCTATAGAATGGGCATTTATTGTTTCGATAATTTTATTGTGAATTTAAGAAAAATAATAATTGTATAATCAATTCAATATTTTCATTTAACTGTGCCTGCAAGATTTGGGCTTTTTATAATTTCAGTCAATTTCATTACTAATGGACTATTCATCGATGTTAATATTTTTGTGAAGTTTATTAAAAAAGAAAATTGTTAATATTAGAGTAAAAATTAAATAATCATTTTGAGCAACCACAAATTTCTGAGTTCTCATTTCATATTTTTTTCTTCTGGTGTATATTGTTTATTATGGCGAGAGAGCCTATTTATTTGGTTATTTAAATGATGATTTTTTCTTTGTTGTGTATGGTAGCCCAGCATTTATTTAATCGTGCATTGCTTCCACTTTGATATTGTTTGTTTACAACAGCTTCCTCTGGTTTTTGTGCTTTTGTTAATGTGCCACCTTCTGTTCCCTTCTATGTTTTTATTGGTGGGCATTTTTGTGTTTATCTGCCAGCAACTGTTTTTATTTTTACGATTATTTGCTATTTTAAAATTAATTCGTTGTCCTACCATACACAAATAGTGCAGCACATATCACTAAAAATGTTTGTCTCCTATGGTGTTACAACAAAATAACATATTATACAAATAGCACAGCCTTCTAAACATATATCAATATCAATTTAAATTTGTTATTACAATCATTCACCAATAAATTGATATTACTAAATAACATCATCATGGTTTGGTAGGCTCTAGAACATGTAACACAGTTCGATGATACGGTTTTAGCACTGTCGTAGGTGAATTGAATGCCACGTACGATATGTAGGCCAATTATATACCACACATTATCCACATCCAAAAAATTATAATTTTACTTTCTATACAGGTCTTCAATATTTACCGCCTCACATTAGCTATACATATTTACATATTGTTCTAATATTATAAACTTTACAATTTACAAATAAAGTGCTTTGCTAACATCTGCACAGTACCTAACAGTTTAAGAGGAGAAAAGTAATACTCTATGTATTTGGTATAAAATAAATACTTTCAAAATTTGTTGTTAATTCTTGTGAGTTTAGGGCTTTTGCAGTAGCAATTGATGTAACTTATATTCATAACAATGATAGAAATGACAGTGAAAATATGTCGCTTTCACACACAGTTCTTGATATGCCAAATTTAATGCGAATGTGACACGTCTTAAAAATCATGCAGTGACGTTCTAATTGACACATGTTCGCAAATTTTATGGCTAATGTACAACATTTATTGAAGATTTTGTGTATGGCAAGATTTCACATAAAATAAATGTGCGAATCTACAGTGGTATCTTTATACCATATTTCACACATTTCAACAGGTCCTCGTAGTACTCCCACTTGTCTGCAGATGTTCTTATATATGCTACGTAATGGTTTGGAAGATATGCTTTTACAGCTGTTAGCTGGTACTCAACACCTAATGGATTTATTAATATGGAGATTTCAGCCAGACTGTAGATTCGGTTGAATATGTTACCAACGCCAGTTATTTGACATAATCCCTTAACATTAATGAAATCGACATCAATAAGCATATGCATACCAATTTTCACTTCAATGTTTTGATCTTTGAAGCATTCGTGTGTCAACATTGACTGAAGACTTGACGTAACACTCGTGCCCGAATCTCACAGACACAATTGTACAAAACAAACGGCTGTGAATCTAGGGTCAGTAAATGATCCCATCCCAAGGCACACACATTCTATCTCCCATACAACACAATCTAAAAGGTATCGTCACTGCTCACACTGGGACTGGGTAATACAGTCGCTAACAAATACTTAAAATATACTCATGAAGATTTCAATCAAAAAGGGTTTTATTAACGATAAATTACACTATTACGAAATACAGTAAATGGCAACAATTGCAAAGCATTGACCAAAGATTGTTTAACAACACGAAAATACATAGCACACTAAAACGTTTAATGGGGCGTCGATCTCCTCGTGCCCGAAACGGCACCATATATCGTAAAAGAGACTGAAACTAAGTGAACAAAGTACTAGACGCGAAAGCAAACGAGAAATAAATAATCAAACAAAAGACTTACCAGAATAACAAGTAAGTACGGGTACTGCGTCGGCCACGAAGAGATCTGCAGTATATAGCTGGACGGCGAGCGGAGGCAGTGTGTCTCGAGGAAACCAGGAACGGAGCGGCCTTGACGCTTGGTCTTTGGGGAGGGGTGGAGGGGAGGTACGACGACGGCCGAGGCCGCCCGAAGCTTGACGAACGTACGATGACGGGGGAGGTGGGGGATAACTAGTTCATTGGCGGGGCTTGTAGGCTGCACAATTCGTCTTTACATCTTCTTTACATTAGCATATTAAACCAGTGTTATCTCATATCACCAAGTCCATGGAAAACAAATTAAGGGTGAGCTAGCCAAGCTCACACTTTCACCTAACACTCCTAAACCACTTGCAAATATATCTTTTTAGTCGATGTCTATTACAACTTTCTTCATCCATTTACGACTAGTGCGGTCTGAACATGTGCACCCAGAAGCATCCACTTGGGTGGTCTTGCAAAAGACTTTCTAGCAATTGGCTTATGTCGCTGGTGCACTCGATTTTGGTTTTTTACTTTGCCTGGTTACTGGAATTGTCGCAATTTCTGTCGGATGGATAACTAGTGAAAGGGCAGAAGCTCTCTTTTTATAAATACTTGTGCTTATTCCAAATGTGGGAAGATCCTTAACGACAGCCATCGTAGAGTTTTCAGAATGGATGACCGTATCTCTGCAACTTATTTTCGAGATATGCCACTGCCATACCTTGACACACTGCATCAAAGTCGCAAGTATTTTGGATATGTACTTGTTTATCAGTAAGTTGGACGAATGGCATTTTGTTACCATTTTGCAGTAACGTACTTTTTGGGAACTTAACTGTTTAATGTTCTTCCTGTAGCTTAATTTGTTGGAATGGGGTTAGATACTTGGACTTACTTTTCTTAGACAAGCTTTTCTTTTCCAATTTTCTGTACTGTTTAAATTTTCTGGAGCAATTACATCTTCTCTTGGATATGGTATTGGCATGCTTTTATGTTCTATGCTGTCTTTCACAAGTCCGTGGTTACTATTTTCATAGTTTATTAGCGAGGAAATTTGTAACTCTTTCATTCTATCTGCTTGGGAATCTTGTTTTTTATTTGTCTGGTCTGGAAGAGTTGCACACCGTATATAATTACTCATTTGTGTTTGCAGAGAATTTTAAATTCTGAAAGAAATGTTTTGGTTCACTTGTTACTTCTTGTGGTGCAGCAGTAATTTTAAGAGCACCGTATATGCTCTGTAGGTGAATCGCAACAAATTTGTGGATAGGTAGAGGTCTTTCGTTCTTGAGCACGCTTCCTTTCAGTTTTGCAAAATATCCTTCAACAATCGTAGAAGAAGCAGTGCGATTGGGAGAACCAAATTCAGGAACCATGACGGCCGACCACAGAATAAAGTCTTGAGAAAGCAGAAAAATTTGTTTTGCTACTTCAGGTGCAAAGTAAGCACTCAACATGTTGCCTTTCTGCATAGTGAGTTTTTTAGCTCTGTTCCAAATAGATATACACCATTGTTTGATACAGTTTGGTGTCTGTGATTCTCTGCAGGGAATACCATAGTCAGGTAAATGTTCATAATGTTAAAATTATTATGCAGTTGATTCTGTTTTAATTCTTCGAATTCGGCCCTCAGATTAACTACTTCTTCTCTTACTATTCCGTTTTCCTATTTGTAGGTACAAAATTAGTCTTTGTGATCAATATGTAGCCTACACGATCATGCATTATGGTGAACACTGTGTTGTGATTTTCGACGGGTAGGACGATGTCAACAGTACAAAAAGAGCAGAAGAGAAGGGGCACCACAAAAACTTCTGTTAATATTAAGTTAATGAGAACATGGCTGTCACCGTTCAACAGGAACCTTTTTGACAAATGGAAGGAATAAAACAAGACTTATTCATTACATCGAACAAAAAATGAATGCCAGAAAAACATAAATTAAGGTCGTTATAGGTGATGTGATACTAAAATCGTGAAATTTGGGATAGAGAAAGCAAGCAAGTAGTACTCTTAATGTGGTTGTAATAGAGGAAATGGAGTGCTTCTGACTGCTTTGGCACCAGCACATAGTAACATTTATTTCTGTAAGCCCAGCAGGGGTAAGTAGAAGCAAAATTATATTCAACAAACTCACTCCAAAAACTACCATTTTCTCTATCTATCCTCCTTAGTTATGCCTTTGGCGGCTGTAATACGACCTCAGCCATTTATACGAAAAGTGAAGCAACGATGGTCACACTATTAAAAAAAAAAAAAAACAACAAATCCTGGTAAGAGACATTGTTGGAATATTTTACAACCCATAATTTACATCTGATGCTGTCTCACAAGCTGGTGATATGTTACTTGTTCTATCTACAGCCAATGCTAAACAACATGATTTAAATAACCATCGGTATTCATCAGCCCTCAAATCGTCAACCAAGGCCAAAACTGACCTCTCTTCATTTCCTCCCACAAGGGGCTCAGCGAGGCAACTCTCATTGAGAGTTTACGTGCAGATTCAACAATGGTTCGATAATAACTTACCTCCTGATAAATTAGAAAATTTTAAATACTTCCCTGGTGGAAAAATACTCCAATGTTACACCAAAAAGCAAGGTTAAACCTAAATTCACCACCAATACACTCCAAATAACCACCAAAATAAACCACCATTCTTACTGTGTTTGTGGTGTTTTATCTGCATACCAAGAATGGGGAATACACCAATCTAGCATTTAGTTAAAAAAAAAAAAACCTCATTTTTTGTATATTACAGTGCAATTATATTAACCTACACAAAATGCACACCACCATACACACTTTATATTCTCCAACTTCACGCTAACCAAATACACCAATCTCCAGCATTTTGCTGCAAAAACACTCCAATTTTGAAACGTTGTAACAGTGGCAATTCAGTCCATCTACACCACACTCTATCAGGTGTGCTTAATGTATGGCAACTTCATCAGTTTTCTGTTGTAATAAAACAGTTTTCGTATGTTGTTATAGTGTGAATTTAGCGACTATATCCGAAATACATCAGTTCCATAACTACTCATTCACACTATAATGTTTCCAATTTTGTATGAACTAAAGCAATCCAAACATCAACAAAATGTTCAACAAGAAATGGGCGGAAACCATAAAATTAATTGGCTATGATTTACACATTCACACAAACAATTAGCATGTTCTATTAGTCGGCATACTGACTTCAATAGATAACGTCACAAAATCCGTGGCACTAAGAATTTTGTGAAAAATGAACTATGTGATACTTACATTTGTAACAGTAAACTTGCTACAGGCATATATTTTTTATTTACATAATGAGTATTGCTGATAAAAATTAAACACGAACACAAATTGGTAAAATAATGCCTGACAACTTCATATCACCTTTCATAATACCTCCTAAAAGAAATAATCATTCTTAAATTTCAGACCTCCAACGATAATTGTATTTCCTCACCTGTTCTATAAATTGCTGACATTCATTGATGTGCATATTACTTTGATTCACTAATAGAATTTAATTTCACCGTAAGGGACATCCCCACATAACATAACAGAAAAACCAAATTTCTTGATTCAAAACACAGGCTTGGAAAATTTTTAATTTCCTCATTCAACATTTCACTGTCATTAGTTTGAAAATTGCATCTCCTCTGGTTTTTGTTGGAATATTGATGTGAACATCTTAGAAGTTTATTTCTGTAGTTATGTGTAATGTTGTACAAACATGGAAATTAGTTATATTTAAAAAAGTATTGCTGTGCAACGTACCTAGAATTCAAACTCGTTGACAGCTAATTAAAACGAAAGATCTTTCTAGGGGATAAAAGTAGTGAAGCAGCCATTCATTCACAATGTTAACTAAAATGTTTATATAAACAAAATATATAATTGTTAAGCATCCCACCACACTGCAAACTTCTGAGATAATTCTTTCTTGCAGTTTCCTAGGATGAAAATAATAGTACAAATGATTTCGGGATGCTGGCGATCAGAGAATGTTATCACATACAGTACTAATAAAAATGTAATGATTAGGCGTGTTTGAAGATAATGGAAAAATAATTTAGTTCAGTTTTCAGCAAGCAGTACATGATTAATTAACTATAAATCATTCACAAGGTTTGTAAGGTAAGTGCACCAGTAGTTGACACTTTAAGGAGCAGAACCATTGAAAAAATCCATTTGTAAAAAATGTTTAGTATATTTAACAAATTTCTGGCATTAGTCATATATGTTGATACTTAGAGAAGCATGTGTTATCTTACAGAACATAATTTATGATGTTATATATTTTTAAAAATGCATAATGTTGGTATATGTAAATGCATTAGTATTTGACACTAACAAAAATGCAAATTTTTAGTAGTTGACACACATGTGTACTAGTGGTTGACATCTCGCAAAGAACACAATACTTCCTGTGAAAAACACAAAACAAATGGAAATTC
>PNEQ01108236.1:0-18029 GCA_003012365.1 Medauroidea extradentata
TTTCACTTAAATCAGAGGTCAAGGTATGAGGTCACCACGATAGGCTAACACAGTGAATATTCTGAACATATTTATCCAAAGTGCTCGCTTTACTGTGAAGAGCTTGTAGTGGTTTTAGCATTTCTATGCATATTCGTACGGTCAGTAACTGACATTTCATATCTGGTAAGGGGTGCAATAAATTTTACTGAACCTCAATGCTTAGCATATTTTTAACCGACTTAAAACAAGTAGGTTCTCAATTCGGTTGCTTGTTACCTCATAATTCCATCATTTGTACACAGATTGGGAAGATTCTTCTTCTTTTCTTGTTGGGAAGGGGATATTTTTAAATAATTAGTTTGTGTTTAAATTGTTGAATGGATCTAAATTAGTTAGCAAATTATAAGACCTAATGACAAAGAAAATAAATTATATTAAATTATTGGTGTTTAAATGAAATAACATATGATAAATAATTTGGGACTTTTGCTCGTGTTAAATAAATAAATAAATTAAATTAAAATTAAAAAATAAATTAGACACCCCTTCAGCACACACAGTCTAGCCACGTCCAGTCTCCTCGGTGAAGACTCTACTCACCGAGCAATGCTGGCCCCCCACCCACAAAATCATCCCTTTTTCTCTCATTCCCTCTCACTCTGGTCTCTACCTGAATGGCAGACTCACCAAACCACAGTTTTTTGTCAGGAATGGGGAAGGGGGAGGGGTCGGTACAGTCTGAACAAGTTACGGCCGCAGCCGCTTGGTGGTGCTAGGATCGTCCTCCACTAGCGCTCCAAAGCGTATAGGGACGGAACTACGTGCTCGACCTCTTCAAAAAGCGCAACAGTAAATCCCATAAGGTTGTCCTGCCCTGCGCACGGTGGCCTGGACAGGCAGGTACCTCAATGTTCCTATCTACCTGAGCTTGAAGCGTAGTGCAGTGAGTTACAAGTAATCATATTTGGAAGAAACATCTCAACGCGCATTACGTTTGCACATCTATGAAAAGAAAACTCGTTTCAAACAATGTTTCTATCAGTTTAAAACTTAGGATCGTTTATTAGAAACACAATTTTCAAGACCCACAAAATGGCTAAAAACAGCTTTTATAAGCCGCCGTATCAAGGAAAATTCCAACCGGATTCGAAAAACACAATAATAGAAACGGCCGCTGGAATTTGAACCATAAGTATCGCAAATAAAATAGTATATGGAAATGAATAATAGTAAAGCTCAGCGCGCCAGTTGCGGGGTTTGCGTGTAGAGGCGATAATGTATTACATTCGCCGAGCGACATCACTCTTAACGCTCCATGGGTTTTGTACCTCACATACACCTACGCAGTCTACCTTGGTCTGTCTCCGCAGTAACCTGGATATACACTGCCCAAGGTAAAATTAGCATATTTAAGGTGGCACGTCACAAGCTATGTTGGAGATAGTGTGTTTTTTTTTCGCACGACGCGACGGTCTGAACAGTTTGGGTCATGTTTAATAAAACTTAAAATACTCTATTACAGGAAATTTTCCTCTAGTACAGGAACTGTTTAACAGATAGTTTTAGAAGTGTAGAATAATTTTTTTAAACAGGATTTTACCGGGTGTTACTCTTTACTATACAACTCTTACAATACATGTCCTGTATTGTAAGTCTTCTATGAAACATACCCAGTTTTTAGTTATTATGTTAAACGGTTTGGAATCAGTTTTTTTAACATTCATAGTGTCTTGAAACTGAAATTTTCCGTTAGTACGAAGTGCTTTCCTTTTAGTAAATTAGCATGCTGCATAATGGGTGCCCACGTTTTGTTAAAAAAAAAAAAAAATGTAAGTTATAAATATTAAAAAAAAACTGCAACTCATTTAACGTTGTACCAGATAGCTGCTTAAGTCATAAGCTGTAATATACATAGCTATAGGTTGTTAGAGATAAAATGAGCTTATATGAAGAACAGCTCGTCTACAATAATAGTTAAAAATAATATTTACTGTGTCACCAGACTATAACTGTTGACTATGGTACAATCTGTACACTTAGATTGTTACGCGGACATTTTAGTTTATATTGAAATGTGGCCGGAAAATATAACGTAACAGAAAAGAAAATAGTTACTAGGATATTTCTAAAGCGCTCATTATATCGCGAATGACCTACATTAAATTTAACTTAGTACTAAGTATCCTGACTTGGCTCTTATGTATTTCGTTCATCCTTGGTTCATGTTCCTAAAATGGCAGTCACTTAAAAATTATTTGATCACACGAGATATTTAAGGAAACGTATTTTTATTTTTATCAAACTCGGTACTTATAAAGAACTTAGTATTGTTTCTTGACTTTTGTATATTTAACTCATACCGAGTATAGCCTACAGGATGAGTCGGGAGGAAAGGTATACATGCTTTGAGGGGTGATAGTACTGGTGATTCTGAACAAAATGTTTCTCATAAACATATGCCCTTTTCTTAACAGTTTCAGAGAAACTGATTGAAAACAACAAGAAACGGAATATGTGCAGGTGACGGTAAATCACGATACTGTTATCATATGTTTTGTTTAATTGTGTACATTTCCACACGGCGTGGGGTTGGCTTAAAAGCGATGTCTACACACGCAGGGTGGACACAAGAGAGGAACTTCTCGCTCGTATTTACCATGCTTGTGCTCAAGTAAAGCAATGTACTAATGAGCTCAGATCAGCAACACAGCAGCTGTCTATCAGAGCAGCAAAATGCATTGAAGTTGGTGGTGGAGTGTTTGAACGTGTTTTGTGAGGAAATAAACACAATTAAACAAAACATACGATAACAATATCGTGATTTACGGTCACCTGCACATTTCCCGTTCCTTGTTGTTTTCATTCGCTTTCTCTGAAACGGTTAAGAAAAGGGCATATGTTTATTAGAAATATTTTGTTCAGAATCACCAGTACTATCACCCCTCAAAGCATGTATCTTTGCTCCCGACTCATCCTGTTTAGTTACAAAGTGGCGGCCATTTTTATTTTTTCAAATAATGTCTAACTGGGAAAATATTTCTCCAAACTTCATCAAACTGGGTAAACATATATAACGTACTAAGCTGACTTAACTTATGTGTATTTCGTTCATACTGTGCTCTCATTTTTTAAACGATGGCCATGTTTATATTTTTAGCATAGTATGACGCATATAAGGTACAATTATTCCGAATTTCATCAAACTTCCATGAAACTGGGTACTCATATGTTACTTAACAAGCTGACTAACTTTTGTGTATTTTGTTCATTAATATTTTCGAAATGGTGGCCATTTATAAAATGTAGCATAGTGCTTTAGGTAAGGAAATATTGGTCCGTTTTTTATTAAATCTTTTTTAGTAAGCTGCCTCGACTTATATGATTTTTTTTTCTTTTCGTGTTCGTATTTACAAATTGGCGTGTATTTAAAACATTTCTGAAGAAAATATCTGAACAAAAATTTTCCAGATTTTCATCAAAACTGGTACACATACAGAACTTATTAATACTAATTTCACTTGGCATTTTTTGGTTCGTAAATTTTTTTAAGAAGCCTGACTAAATATAATTTGATCACACGAGATATTCAAGCAACACATTTCAGATTTAGTACTTAGTAAGGTAACGTGAGTTAAAGTTGTGCGGCATATACTTTTTAGTTATATATCCCCCAATAGAAAATTTCAAGACATTAACACACAATTTTTATACATATGTGAATAACTGCGTGACAGATAGAAAGCTATATATACTATAATATACTATACTATCCAAAGTTATTTTTATAGGTCCACCGTGTTATGAGATAGCACGAGAATAAACTAATATCGTACTATATAATACTCCTTACTCTAAGTAATAGATTTTAACATTCAGGGTTAATTGGTAGCCAGTATTATGACAGCAGGCTAGTTATGTTGGTAACGTCTCGATTATTATTATTAATATTTTTATCAAGATTAGTTGAACCTTTACACAATATGAGAGAAGTAGATTCCAGTCCGCATATAATATTAATATAATAATAATATAACAGGCTCTATGTACATAATTGTCTTGAGGTTAAAAAAATTAAATTTACATAACATTTATGAATTAGTAAATTCATATATAGGTTGAGTCTGGACGTAGTGTGATAATTTTGTACCAGCATTTTGAGTAGTGTCAAACAACGAAACACCAAGTAGTTAAAATAAATAAATTTTGAAATCGACTTCCCTGATAGCATTACTCCAACTATTCTCCACTGTACTGAAAAATTGGGAAACAATTTTCGACTGCTGTTTCATTAACCGCTTCCACGCGAAATTACCTCCTTAATCATCCTTTCCCGTATACTTATAAATGTTATGAATAACCAATACGTACACTACAACGCGTACAATTATGTACCTATGTGCAATAATGTACGGTTTGCGTGGCTGAACGATTCACAGCCAGGAAAGTACTGCGGTACATCGACTGAAGACAGATATTGGCAATGATAGTGACAGACGACCAGAAGAGGCGGCTGTGTTGTAAGCACTCGGGCAGAGACACTCACTGCTTGTATGAGCTCAGGGCGAGCGATGGTTTACGGACGCGAGTCGCGACGCCCCAGCGAGCGAGACAAGTGAGGTGTCGGCGGGTCGACGCTAATGGACAGCCACCAGCCAGCATCCATGCAGCGTCTGTGCCTTGCTGAAGAGAAGGAGGGTGGGGTGTGTGTTTGTCACGTCGAGTGCCTGCGTGGCGCTCAGAGTGATGGCCGGGGTTTGAAGCTATTGAGGAGTGGGAGCAGGGTGGCTGGAGAAATCACAATAATTTGTCCCGCCACCACAGCAGCGCTGCTGTCGGTTAAAAGTGCTGCTGCTACCTGACGTCGATTTTTATCCTCTTTCTTCCCCCATCGCCACTCACCATCAATTGTCCATTCTTGTCTCCCTCATTCACTTTACTACCAGATATTTTAGTGTTGCCACTGCTACCAACTGTTTAAACTTATTTATAATAAAACATATGTCCCACTAGTGATGACCCACACGTCACAGGCGGTGCCAGCCAGTTCCCTGCACTTGCCAGAAGCATGTGACGTTCTACACTATCTCAATTAGTTTCATATCTGACCAACACGTGTGCACACATGAGAAATGATAATTGTTTCGTATTGGCAAGAATAAATAATTTAAAAATGCTTAGTTTTGCATTCGCTTGTACAACATAATTTGTTTGTTTTTAAAAAAAATCTTAAAATTTTTGACTAGTCACACTTAACATTGCAAAAATATTTTTTACTGCATTATATGAGAGATGGTAAGTTATTTAAGTATTTGCAATAAAGTAATATTTGTCGTCTACTGGGATATGGGAGGGCGAAGCGCCCATATTACCTCGTTCGCCGCCAGAGTACTATGCTTACCCACAGTGTCCTACAATAAAGGAAAAGAAAACGACTAAAAGTCAGTTCCCGCACTGCTGAGTGGTTACATTCTAACGTTTCCTGCACGAGACGTTGTCCAGTTGCATGCACATACTGCACATTGCCGCCACATCACAGCACGTTACGACAGGGTTACTGTGTTACAATGTGACGTGCAGGAAACATGTATTAACCGCTGCCGTGTTGTTAGGGGAGTGCTTCCTCACTTCTCACTTCCTCCAGACTGACGCAAGTGAGATCGTCTGTTGTCGGTAAGCATGTTGCTGGTATTTTGTAGAAGTGATTACTGCAGTATCATGGACTTTTAGCGAAACTAACTTAACCCTAGTTTGTTCTAGTGGCTCACGTGAACATCCGCAGTTGTGAATCTCACGTGTCTCGATGTTCTAGTCACAAATCACAGACGTGTGACGTTGCAGCGACCTTGCTGTGATGTGCACAACCAATTGAGAAGCGTCACTTCACAAAGACACGCTGCCAATAACCGTAGAACAGAATTGCAGATGTGTACGTAAGGAACTGAAACCTGCTGGGGCGAAATTCTTTTTGCGAAATGTTCATATCCCTAATGAGTAACTATTGATTCACGAGTTTGGCGTTGTTATCTTACAGCAGCCTGGACTTCAAGTTAACATGTGCTCAACTGACTTGAGCTGTTGACCGGCAGTTTGTGTGTTACTCTCAGGAGGACCTGAACCAATGATATAAGTTCACATGTAACACGCCCACTATCCAATAATGCGGGAATACAAAGATACGAAGGCTCGGAGCCAATTACTTCACGGCGTGTGCTCGGGGGAGTATATGGCAGTGAATCCTATGCCTGTCGCCAAAATAACAACCCGCAAATCGTAGGTATTTAGTTATTATGTTTAAAACATTTCAAATCTTTAAAATGTTTTCACCCAGGGCGTTGCTAGGCTCGACTGTCACAGCCATAATAAATGAAATATAAGCTAACAACAGTTCTTATTTAGTTACAACACTAATAATAAATATCGTTAAAACCAAGCACATGTTTTTATTCCTTTTGAATCTGTATCACATAAAATTTCAGGCTGTAGTTTTTTGGCCATTATCCATTGCCATGCCGATATTAATCAAGGTAAGCTAATAGGTTTTGTTTTGTTTCATCGTTTAGAAGTATGTTTGTGGTTCATTTATTCTATGCTTGTCCTTCTGCCAAGACAGGCATCAAACCTGTGTGTTGTCTGCCATAGCTGTATCTGTTCATTATTTAATTTTTCTTGTTTGGCTGTCCTTGTTTTATTTGACCCGGTTACATTTGTGAAATGTTATGTTGTGTATTTATCTTGCAGACTAAACAATATTCTGCTTATTTACGTTTCCTATTCTCTGCAGTTTTCTTTGATAGGCATCTGCGTCGCAATTAAGTATGTGAAAAACTACATCCAGCCTGGTACTCCCACTTTAAAATATCGTTAAGTTGGCAACACTAAAGTAGTGAACTACAGTATATTACTGCGATGTACAACATGTTCATTAAAAACCTGTAAATTACTTTTTACCTATAAATTACACTTTTTAAAACTACGTCTGTATAATTTACTTACAATACGGCTATCCGGATTCTAATATCGGCGAGGACGTTCCAGATTTTTTCATGAATGAATGTTGGCAGACGTTGCAGTTGGCTGGCGAGTTTTCTCGAGTTAACGTCGTTTCCCTCGTCCATACATTCCTCCACAGCTCCATACTCACCTCATGTCACACTTCACCAGAACTATCTTGTCTAGCTCCGGACAAAATCACTGCACTTAACCAACATTTGAAAAGACTCAGTCTTGATATGAAACATTTAAACCAATAATCGTTTTCTCTCGTTCCAGATAAACTTTCTCGCCAGTCTTACACATGAATATACAGTCCGCGCTTTCGTCCGCTGTTCTCTTCTCGAGGATTCCTTGCAGCCTATCACAGACTGCTTCGCTGCTCCCTCGCTGAGGTCATTTATATATTGTCTATTTGTTTGTGAAAAGAAGTAATATTATAGTGAGAATGCTTACCACTGAAATCAATTCAAACGTATATACTTTCAACACATAAAGTGTTTCTCTAACCACAGTGAATATTTTTATAACTAACCATTTAAAAGAAGTACATTTAAAGAAACTAATACAAATGTCACTGCGTGCACAGCCTATCGCGCTCTTCAAATGCGTCGCAGTGTATTCATAAGTGTGTTTTTACGAAACTTCCACATGTGACCACTGATACGATAGAAAATAAACGTTTCGGACAAGAAAGGAATGTCGTTGTTAAGGGTGTTAACGTGGCAAAAACCCGTAATTTTATATTTGTACGACACAGTGTTAGTTTTATAGAACAGTATTTGTGACTACATTTTCCTTTTGTGAAAATTTTTTAGCTCTCGTAGTCTTCCAATAGCGGCATGTCAAAGTCTCAATTTGCAAGTTACGGGAACATTCTAACAACCAAAACCAATTGACACTTACTCGAACGACATAATTTACACTGAAATTAGATAGTACGGGCCATGTGCTAAAAGATTTAAAACCTCAGAACAAAGTCCCTTTGTATTTTTAAAAAAATGACCATAAATGAAGAAAATAATTGTTAATTTTAGAAGTTTTTTTAAAATGCAAAGTAATTGCATTGTGTAATTTAAAATATTTTAGCACATGACCAATACTAATCTAAATTCAGTGTTTGTTACTAGCATGTTACCGTAACTTGCAATGTTTGACTTTGACATGCCGCTATGGGAAGACTATGAGAGCTAAAAGTTTCACAAGTGGAAAATGAAGTCACAATAACGTTCTATAAAACTAACACTGTGTCGTACAAATATAAAATTATGTGTTTCTGCCACGTGAACACATTTCAGGGCCTCCCTAGATACGCTGCTTGTGTGTGTGAGGCCGAGAATCGACTGATAGCTTAGGTTGTCGTTGACCGGCGTATATAGTACAATATCGCCTCTCCACACAAGCCACTCAGCTGACCTGCAGTGCTTCACTATTATCCTTTTACTATGGGACTTTAAGAGATGACCACATTATTTTGATTGTGGGCAGCATAGTTCAATGTATAACGCTCGTTTCTAATGTTGTCATTTTCGAATCCGGATGTAATTTTCCAGACACGGCATTCTGAAAATGCCATTTTTGGCCATTTGAGGGCACGAATTTGATGTTTCTAATGAACATGTCTAATTTTTAAGTTTATACCTTCATTTTTTGAAGTGTGTTTTTTCTTAGATATGCAAATATAGTGCGCGTTAAACATTTTGGTAACAAATAATCTTAACACACTGCAAATGCATATATATGAAGCACAGTTAGAGGGACTCTTTAAATCGTTCAAGTATATAAAAAAATTATATATTTTTATGATATATTTATTATTTTGTAGTCAGTAGCCTACTTATGAGTACAGTATCCTCTTACGAAACAGTTTTAGTCCGCAAAGTATTCACACACTGATGCATAAAATTTAAAACTTACATGTCATTACGTTATGCGTACAGTGAAAACCAATTGACTCACTGGAACGAAATAATTCACAATGAAATAATATGCCATGGCCTACGTAACCTAATATTTACAAACCTACAACGTAATATTTTGAATAAATTAGAAATCGCAAAATTACAAGGAAAAGTTGCAAATTCAGCAAATTTTTTAAATTCATACAGTTCACTGAATGTTTTTTCTAATATTAGGTTATGTGTACCATTATGGGAAAACTATGCGAGCTAAGACAGTTTCGTAAGGGGAAACTGTACTCACAAGTATCATCCATAAAACTAATACTAGTTCGTAAAAATATAAAATGTTGATACTTAACGACCTAGAACACCCTTAAAACACCCTGCTCATTAAAACATTGATTCTATGACCTCCAACATAGCTACAGACAGCATATCCAGATTGCCGTGTTCAGAATGTACTAACCGGAAGTATGTGATACTCAGATTGAAACGTGCATTGATGTTTGTTACAGACTTTCCACAAATAATACTATACCGTCACCGCTTAAGTTTTACAGTGATTTTGAAAAAACATTTTTAAAGCAAGATAATTGTCATATCAATGAACCGTGCAATGTATTGTCATAAGTGTACCGCAGCAATTTGTTGACAAAATAAAGCTAAGTCTATATATAGTCTCTTGAATTTTTCAAATTATTCTAAGTATTTAGTTTTTGTACGAATGTGAAAAAAAAAAAGTACCTACCATGACCTTGAAATTCCGATGCAGCGCTTGCGTCGTACTTCAAGATCGCCTTTATAGTTCTGTATGTTCTGAACCTCTAATACTCCTTCATATTGTACTCGTATGTATTTCACAGGTTGTAAATGTGCTGGTTTAGATTGCTGCAAGCTTCAACGTTTAGTAAACAGAACTGTTTTTTTAGGACATATTCCATTGCGGGAGAGTGTTGCCATATTGCAGAAAAACTCACATTAAATCAAAACAAAAAACAAACGAAGAAAATCCAGGAAATTGTAGTCAACAGACATAAAACATTCATATAATTCCTGAAAGGAATGTACTCAAATATAAGACCTACACACATAAATTCCCTTTTCATGTCTGTTGAGACTAAAGCTTACAGGATTTTTTTCGTTTGTTTTTTGTTTTATTGTTTTTTTTTTTTTTTTTTGCAATACGGCAACATTCTCCCTAAATGGCGCATGTCCTAAAAAAACTGTTCTGTTTATAATACGAACCCATTGCAGGAATCGTTCAAGGAACAGTTGAAGGTTCAGTGCAGTATTTGTATAGATGTGTTCTCGGCTAGGGTTTGCCTCGCTTGTTGGAGCACACGAGGGCTAGACGCAGCTTGTGCCCTCACCACACCACGTGCTGTGGCTGTGTCATCGCGCCAGGGTCAACAGGCTGGGCCGGGGTCAAATCACAGCTGCCGCTCAGCCCCACTTCCGCCAATCAGGAGGCCGAGCTGGCGCGCGTCTGTTCAACGTCTGTCCTGCTCCCTCCTCAGTGATGCCACCATTGCAGGAAAGAAGTGTGATTTACGACGGCTGTTGTGATATCGTGGGGCGGATATGCTGCGTCGTTGTCGGGGGCTTGCAAGGAAGGATGGTTCTGTCTTCCATGTGGAGCTCACAGAGGGTGCACCACCGACATAGCTCACTGAAACTGTCACATCATGCATGTAAACATGTAGTAATTACCCACATACACAGCAGAGTATACCAACTAACCGAACTGAGTTGAACTAGGTATGAATAACACAACAGTAATAGTAGTAATAACGCTATTTTAATTGCATTTAATATATTTTGATTGCATCCGATAGCCAACCGACCAATAACAGGATGACACAAAAATACTAACAAACAAATAACAAACAAAGGACAAGTACAACACACTAACAAGACAGCATATACAAATAGAGACAGAAAAACAGTAAACAAAATTAGAATATATGAACACATATACATGCAGACACATATTGTCCAGTCACAAAAAAAAAATTCAATTGTTAATTAAGTCCAGAAACATATATTTCTCCTTTAAAATGATTAAAATTACACTTTTTATTAAAGTGGTTCATTAATACATTTATTACTAAATATTTTTATTTTAAACGATAAAAAGAAGGAAGACTGTAATAATGATAATCATAATAATAATCATATTTATATAGCCCCTCCAACCTCACAGTGGTCGTGGTCACCTTCGTGTAATTTGAGAAAGCACGCGACTCTGTTGACCGCATCACTCGGTTATTGTACTTGGTGAATATGGTGTACAATATATATATATATATATATATATATATATATATATATATATATATATATATACACACACACACACACATAATGAGTGTGAAAGACACCGACAAACGCTGGCAGGTGAATCCTTATGAAAAAATAAGCAGAAATTATTTTTGGCATTTTTCACCTTAACTTAATATTAAGGGTGTAATGAGTCATTGAATATCAACATTTATAATCGTAATACCATTTACACATGTTTCAGCAATTGTACTTGTTGTTTACAGTGAACGTCCACCATCGTCTGTACGCTGAACACATTACACGGATGTTCGCAGGATTGCCTATGATCTAGGCTCTGGATGCCTGCGCAAATATTCAAGTGCGTTTTTAGCATGAACGGTATGCCCTACACAGTTGCAATAAGAGGACCATTTTTGTTACACAGGTATCGTTTCACAATAAACCATCTTAAAATGTTCGAAAATCCTGACCGTAAAAAAGATGTATGCAATTAAACCTCTTGTATTTTCATATTGGCAGAAGGTATCAAGTTGTATTTGCTGTTGATTTGAAGGTCCCAACAGCATTAAGCAATGCTGAAAATACTGATATTTTTTGTCAACTAGTTTCCGATATTTTGGGGAAATACCATTATAAATTTTAAAATTTCAATGACTCAATACTCCCTAATAGTAAGTTAAGGTGAAAAATTCAACATATAATTTCGGCTTATTTTTTCATAAGGATTCACCTGCCAGTGTTTGTTGGTGTTTTTCAGACTCACCCCGTATATACATATATATACATATATATATATATATATATATATATATATATATATATATATATATATATATATATATGTGTGTGTGTGTGTGTGTGTGTGTGTTGGTGTGTATATTTTTACACGAATAATACGTGACAGCACAACCTCCACACTTGTTAATGTAATTTTACACCACTTATGTCCGTGTCTTTTTACCGCTCATAATAGTAAAATATAATAAAGTGCATGTATAGTAACAATGGCACGGTAAGTTTATTTTAACAAATCTCGTGTAAGATAATCCGTACTTCTAAGGAAACAATACCTTCAAAATGCAGTTTTTTTTATTTCGTGACTGTGGCAAACTTGTGAATTTTTTTCGTTTATTTCGTCCACAATTTTTTTGACAAAATTAAGGCTAAGCATATCTTCTTTCGGATCTGTAATTTGCTTTATATATGTAATATTATTTTCATTTTTCCGAATGCATGAAAATGTACGATATCGCGTCATTGTTCAAGCAGACCGTAGCTGACTAAGGGTTCTACCTAGAGGACGAAACGCATTATGTAACAATAATTATAATAATAGTTATACCTACATGGTGGGGATTAGATCTTAGTATTAGCAGCCATATTGGCCACTGTGCATAACCGTCTTTAGACCCCAACTCTTCAAGGTCTCGTCTATGCAAATGAATGTGTGACCATTTTGAGTTACCAGTTGCATCCGATGAGGCAAACTTTGCTCCCTATTGTTGATATTTGCCGTGTCTATGTCCTCGCAGATCGCTTCGTCCAGGACTGGTTTTTCTGATCATAAGGGTGAAGAGTGCGCGGTACCCTCATTAGCCTGATATCTATATTGGTTTTTTAATATGTTTAGTGAGAGAAATAACACTTAAAATAAAAATTTAATAACCCTCACGACAAATTAAACGGTCCCTTGAAAAAAAAAATATTTTGACTCTTAAATGCGCCAGAGAACAGTTAAGATAACAAGATAGGTAGTTAAGAATTGAACTGGAATAGAACAAAACGTGAGGATTAAATTCACAAAATGATGCATCCATCAGAAAACTGTATTTAAATGCCGCCTAGTTAAATTTTTGCGGTACTTTTTTTAACGTCACAGATGTACACATAGCATACATAAGTTATGTTGTAGTTACATTATTTATGTTTTTTATTTCCTAGTTTTAACTACCATTTTTTACTTAGTGGTCCCTTTATTCATTAAAAAAATTATTATTAATAATTTGAAATTATTATTTTTTACATTTTAAGAGATTGTTTATGTACCGGGAATTAAATTGGATTGTTAATTTATATATTATTTGAACGTTTAAGCTTGAATACTTTTATAGTTTTCGAAAAATCAAAAAAATTTATAAAGTAATATTTATTACTGTAGAGCTATGAAAGAACAGAAGAATTTGTTGTCATATAGTAATTTACCAATATTGTAAAACACAATTATTAATACTAATAAACTTAATAATAATTCAATACACAATGTTTACAAATTAAAAATAAATAAACGTAACAATAAGAATTATGTATTATGGCTAACAATATTCACAGTAATATAAAGTATCAATCTTCTGAAATTTGTGCGTGTATTTATACCTACACGGTAATTTTGTATTTGTAATGATTGCAACACTTGCTAAACACTTGAGTGTAAGGAATGACTATACTGGGTTATACACACTACGAGCATGTGTGCAGCATCGGGTCCAGATTATCATACTATTGCACGACCTTCGGATTTACAAATATGTACAGAAATTCAAGTCAATTGAACGTAAAAAAAACTAAGAAAGAAACAGCGTAGACAACAAGAACCGATGAAATTAGCTTCAAATAATAAAAAAGAATAATTGAAATCAGTCCAACTTTTGGGAGCTACGATGCACATACAGACACATAGAAACACAGACAGACGTAGCTGTCAAACTTTTTTGATGCATAGCTAATCATTCAACTTTGATCCAGCCATTAGTAAGCAAAAATTTGAAAACTTCAAAAAATAAACTACAAGAAATTACCTTACGTAACATGTCAATGGTTGAAAAAACATCCTAAAATGTCATATAGACCTGGTGTCTTAGGTGGCTGATAAATTATTGCAAACAGAAATTTATTTGATGGAAGTGTTACAGATGAGATTCGTAAATCATATATCATCCCTCAACTCCCATGTGTTCCTTGATACACTTAAAATATGTTTTGTAGAAACTAAAAAAATTAGGTGGATGTTTACCCTCCAAAATTTGTTTAGTCGTCACCACAAACATATTTTGTTGACACCACTAAAATATTGTGGCCACCACAAAATTAATTTATGGTTACTACAAAATAAATTTTCATGGTAGGCTTTCTACAAAATTTTTCTTTCAGTGTACTGAACGAGATTCTTCCCCTCCCCCTTTCATGTTCAGCTTTCTGGATGTGAAATGCACTGCCTGTTACCTTAAAGAACTGTAAAACTCAAGTATATTTTAAGATAAAGTGCTGACGTTTTTTTTTTTATTTTTTTACGTAAGTTATAACACAATTTATGTAAAATATTCATAATTTATATAAACAATTCACAGTGATCAATTAGAATTAATTGTAACCATTATTATGTCAGATATATAATGCTGATTTGTAAAGTAGGTAATATTACAAGATTAGTAGTAGCATGTATGTGTTACTAGGGATATTACGTCAATTTATAATATTTTGTAGTTTTAATCATTTTAACAATTTAATGACAGGCCTACTTTACTGTGTAAAGTGTTTCAAACTACAATATTTTGAAATCTATACCAAAGTCGTACATTGAACAAAACTTCAAGACTAAATCCACAAAATGACGCATCAATCCAAACATTGAACTGAAAAATAAAATTTAATCATTGGTCTCATATTTTAGAACCGTCACTTAGCCTATGTACACACAGTATACGTAGGTTTACTTCAATTACTTATTTAGTTTCAAGTTGATTAATTTAAATTTCCTTTTATTCTTTGCCATTCCCGACTTATTTACGGGTCAACAAACATTGAAATAATTTACTTTTGAAGGTATCGTTTTATGTGTCCTAGTTAATTCAAATTTTTAATTAATTATCTTTTATAAACACTAATTCAATGAGCATATTACACGACTGCCGCCGAATCATCATGAAAGGATTCATACAAAGGTAACGGGTAAATTATAAAAATTATTTACAGTGTATTTATGTTTTTCAGTAGTTTTAATACTTGCTGGCTATGTCTTGTGATAACAATTTTTAAATGGCTGATATTTTGAATATACAACCAAGATATGAACACCAGCACGGAAGTCAAGACACTCTTACAACGTAAGCAGATTGATTATAGAGTTTTAAAAATTATTCTTCAGATATCGTGTGATAAAAAACATGTTCGAATGGCCGCCATTTCGATAGATAGTTATGAACACGACATGAACTAAATACAAAACGTCAAGTCACCTTTGCAAGTAGAAGCTATTATTATGTCAAGTGAGTTTGATAAAAATTTTAGTAAATGGTTCCTGTAGATGTTAAGTGTGATCAAAAACTTATCAAAAACGTTCAGTTGACCGCCACTGTGACAGTAAGAATACAGCACTGTAAAAAATTTTAAATAACGTTGTGCACGAGTAATGGTTCCTTGAATACCAAATGTCATAAATTTATTTTCAAGTTACAGCCATTTTGAAAATACAAATACGGAACTAACAAAGCACCTATAATTCAAGTCAGCGTGCTAAGCAGTGGCGTCTCGTCAGGGTAAGCAAGGCAAGCAGTGCTTGCCCTGGCATCTTCCTGACAATTCTCTGATTATAATAAAATATTTACTTGTAACCTTGTCTCCACTAGATGCTAACTGACTCGTGAAAATAGGTGTATCCTTTACAAATTCCGCTCGGATTACAACACTGTCAATTGGAAGATAAGAACTCGTAAACAACAAAAGCAAGCTGTTGAAAAGCGCTTCCAATATCGCTTCTAGTGGATAGAGTTGCAGCGATAGTATTCGGGTGAATTATGGTGTTGGCGGGGTGGCCGGGCGGAAGGAACACGGGAGAGGATTGGCTACGTAACGCTGTATTAGAAGCTACGATTGCAGTGCTTTCTCGCCGAAGTGTTCCGAATATAGCCGAACCTAACAGAATTAACACTTTAGTGGTTTTGTTACCAGTTACTGCGATTTAAGATAATCTACTACCGGTCAAGTTTTGTAACTTATACGTTGATTAAACAGGGAGGCGAAGACAGTTGAAACTGATACTAGTAAATTGGAAATTTTCTTTTCTATAGATACGATAGGTCTCCGGTGATTATTCCAGTGCCATTAGTGGTTTTCTTTAAACTTCAGTTGGCAACACTGATCACCGGCAGTTGATTTTTACAAGAAGTTACACGAATTGAAGATATTGGCAAGTTCCCGCGCTGCACGGTAATGCTGCCAAGTGAATATTGTCGTTTATTATTTAATTTGGTTACTGTGCGTTGAAATGTACCATTATTAGCCGCGCTTTCTATACTAGGGATTAAAAATAGTCTTACGAGACTAAAAACCATTAATGAAACGGAATCATGTGAACGCAAGTGTTGTGTACGTGGATTACGTGCTAAACCTTCTCCAGCAGTGTTTTTACTTTTCAGCAACGATGTGACCACATCAGAAAAGGTAAGCCGACACCCGAAATTTGCGTAATTTAACATGTCTGTAATCTTATTTAAAATTTCTCTTTATTCGAATTTTTTTATAAACATTGCAGAATTAATTTCTATAAGTTTAATGGTGTTTTGTGCTCTGTTCTCATAAACATATCTAAACTATCCTAGTGAGATCGATTGTTGACAGTAATTTTTATGTAGGCTACTTTTACAATGAAACATTTTGGAAACCCAGTTGCCGAAGGAAGCCTAAAGGATACGCTACAATTGATGTAGCACAGGCACAGGCACACATCAAACGTGTACATATAAATCTCGTAAGCTACATTTATCGCCGCACACGGACAGATGTTTGGGATGTCTCCACAAAGTGTGATGGAAATGATGTATGGTATATTATTTGTTTGTGTGTTTGCAGCACTAGTAAATATAATTGTTTACTTTGTACATTTGTTTTTGTAATCAATGATCTCCCAAATTAATAATTCGTAAATTTCGCAAAACGCCACGCTTGTTTACATAAACTAAACACATGGGTAGAAACCTTATACAACTGTAGTCAAGTTCATTCCAAACTAATCGATAACCAAGCTCCGCATGAACTTGGCAGTATCCTCATTTTGATTGGCGGCGCACACGCACAGACCACATAATAATTTGAATTTGACTTTTTACCAAACTTTTCTGTGCGCCGATCCTGTGCTATATTTTGTGTTAAATCAATTGTACCTTTACTTATACTACAACTAACTTTGAAAATTATGCAATTTTGCAGAGTTAGTATCAGGCCCGTAGCCAGCCAAAAAGCTTAGGGGGGGGGGGCACCAAACAATCTGGAGGGGCCAATACCCAAACAGTGTACAAAAACTTGCTTATGCTTTGCACACGTGCCCAAAAGCTCTTGAGTGCAGCCCTCGGGTACAATAAAATAATTGCTGTTAATTTACCCAGAAATTTGATTGACCACACAATAGAAACAAGTAATAACAAAGCAAACTCTTATATAATCACTCACGAAAAAAAACCTAAATTAGAATATTGAAAATATAACAGTCTGAATACTCATTTAAGTGTTGTCTGAAAGTGTACAATAATAAATATAATAAACTTTATGACTTAAATCAAATACTTTACTATAACAAGTTATATAAAAAAAACACTTTAACACTTTCTTTTATGCTAGCTCTCATACACTTAATGCAATTTGCGGTAAATTAGGCACTTTTTAATACCTCCTTTGAAAAAATGACTGTAGTTATTGCATATAAGTTGACAGAAAGAAACCAACAAAGACTTATCTGTGGTAAAACGTGTAGTAACCGAGGGAATATATAACTCCCAATTTTTACAATATTTCTTGATATGCAGATGAACAAAATCAATAGGTTCCAAATTTATATTAATTTACAGTATACATTAGGAACTGATGGAAGGATACAGTGTGACA
>PNEQ01108242.1:0-13176 GCA_003012365.1 Medauroidea extradentata
CCTACGTCATGGAGAGAATTCCATGAAGCAAGCGATCAACCACAACGTCGGCGCCAGAAATCCTACAGCCTGGAGAAGCTTGCAACACCTGAAGTTACTCACTTCACCAGGGAAAATTTAATAATAAGCTAAAATTGCCAAAACTCAAAAATTGGTCAAAGTACAAGAAAAAGTTATATCAACAAAAATAATTAAAATTATACTGTGGTCAATTTGAAACCAAACAAGCCAGGAAAATAATCAAATGACTCTACTTTAAAATTCCTTAACTATATTTATATTGAATTTTGAAAAGATGAATTTAATTTAACATATCCCCAATTACAAGGTTATTGAATTCTGTTGCATCACACCGGACACCTGACAGACTCACCCTGAAAATGGCGTATAGCCTGTTAAGAAAGATTTACATAACATAAATTTAAATACAAAAATAAAAACACCTTTTAAAGATTTAACCAAGATAGGGAAGTGGCTGAACACTTCACAATGTGTTTTTGTGGTTTTTGAGTTATGTATTGGTATTGAGCATATAAAGGTGCAAAATAGCCTAAGTTTGTAGGCCTATTGCATGTTCGCTAGAATTTTTTTTTACGGAAAAAGTTACTCTCTGTATATATTCACAATGAATGAAACATTAGCTTTCATTTACAACATGAATGAGCCAGATAGCATGAAAATTGTGGGTTTTATAGAATTTTGTGTGTACAAGTGCAGGTGACCTAAGAGCAGAATTTTCTCCAAAATTTAAATTTTTGGAAATTTCTCCTTCATTCATTTTCCATCTTTTGAAAAAAAATTTAAATAATTCATGTACGCTTACCTTATAGTCATGTATGCATAAAAAAATTATGAACAAAACCTGTGACATTGGAGCACATGGCCCTAGGTGATTTGACATTAAATAACACCTTGGATACTTCTGGACCGCTAGGTCGATTAGGTTAAGTTATAGCAACAGTATTACAGTTCTTACCACAAAAATCACATTCGTATAGCGTGCAAGAAAATCTGAATCTTTAGAAAATTTGTCAAATTATATTTATAGCATCCTTAAACATAGGGAACAAGTATGAAACTTGCTACTGCAGGACGTTAAGCTCTATACTTTCCATGAAATGACAGAAGATTATTACAGCCAGTCTTCAATCTTTCACAAAAAATTATGTAAATAAAAATTACTAAACTGCAGTGTGCCTCTAAAAATCACAGTCACAATACCTAACACTTATCAGCTTTGTCTCCATTCCTTATGACGCTTATTAAAAGTGATAATCTTAAGTAAAAATTTGCAACCTATCATCTCAGCAGTTGAAGCTGATCTCTTCTCTCCAAGCTGTTACTTGTGGCTAGTTCGAAATCCTTTGCAATACATACAAAACTATAGTATGGGATATTGAGCATAATATATGAACAAAAGGTAAGTGGGGGGAGCACAAAAATAAAGTAAAAATATAATTACCGCAGAATTTCGAACAATTCTAAAACCATAAAACAAAAATGACGAAAAGATACCACCCAAAACAAAAATGGATCTGTGTCTAAACTACTCAGTTACTACAACTCACACTAACCCACTCTACTAGGGTTATTTACTAACTATACTGGGTAAAGTTACATAAAAAGTCAGGTAATAAAAATAAGAAAGGAAAATCCCCCAAATACTAACCATAATTACCACACATTTTGAAATTCAAGGTTTTTCTCAGGTTTTTAAGGTTGAGTTCTCTAAATACATCGGTAAAATACACATAATGAAAATCCCGAGTATTTACTTCGAAATCATACAGTATGCCGAATATTAAATACATAATACTATTACAGAATATAAATTACTAAAATAAAACACGGGCATGCATTAGATTAATGTTTAGATTTACACAACCATAGAAAGGGTTTTAATTCAGAGAAAATAGCAGAATAAGGCGTTGCATTTATTATGGCCGCATATTGTTGCAGTTATTACTCTAAAACTGTACTGCCACATACAGTTGGTGTGTTCTAAAAATAGTACGTTGCTGCCCCTTCGTTCCACACGACGCAATGCCTGCGAGCCGGCCCAAATGACCCTTCCCATCCCCCAGCCGGTCAGCGACCCACTCGCTTCATTCCCTCCACCGGCCAACCACTCAAATAAGGCAGTTAGCTAACCCCTTTTTCATCATGTGCGCGCCGTAACTTTTCTGGACTGATTTCTTTTGCCCGTAATATTACAATTTTACATCATGTTTATTTAAGCTTTGTTACGTTTTCCATTGTGTTAACTAAAATGCTATTAAATATAATTACCATCATGTCATTTAATGATGTATACACAGTAATGTTTATAAATCATTATTCTTTTAACAAGTGAAAGTAGGACAGTTCATAATTGACACTGCCCATGTCTCAGATGTGCGTGGCACAGGGCAGTACGACACTTGGCAACAGCGCGTCTGGTGTGTCACTAGCCCAAACGTGCACTCATGCTCACACACACACATGCACACACAATCAGCTCGACTTTAAATAACAGCTGTGGATACACTTGTATACGTCGGTGAATAGAAAATGTGAAACAGCATTGTGTAGGTTTAAAGTTGTTCTGTGAATGTGTTATCCAAGTTCATTAACAACGATCAACATCTTGATGTTTGTAATTGTTTACTGTTGGAGAACAAATTTAAACTGAATATTGAATCCCTCTTCATGCACATTGGTGAAGTGTGTAAAAAAATTCATGCAGAGAGTAGAATCATTATACAAGCAGATTATTTCCACACAGTGTGCCGAGCTAGAGAAATGAATGAACTGCAAATCAAAGGAAGTACAGTAGTAGTGTTATCACGTCCCATCTGCTGAGCAAGCATCAGGAGCTTGTGACTAGGTAATGGTCAAAAGTGGCACAAGTGACATAGGTTAGACACGTCGTGTATGTTGTTTTTGAACTAACCAGTTTCCAGATAGGTCCTTGCGCACACGTATATGTGGTCGCTCGCTGCCAAGACTAGGTCCCAGGAGACAAACAACTTTATCAAAATGTATGTTGTGCCAACTAGAATTACAGTTGCCGGCAAAGTTTGTGAAAATGTGCCTATTGAAATATTTTTACTATGCATTTCAATCAACATTGTGATAGTACCGTGTGAATAGTTTCAAAACGCCGACATAGCTGTCACTTAATTTACGTTGCCGAAAATATCTGTTTCATTATCATGAATTCATGCTTGATGTTGAGTTACAGAAAAGTCATACACGCAAGTCCAGAGTATCATTTATTAAAAATATGTCATTCTATTGAAAAAATATTACTATTTCAATAAACTTCATTGCGACTTTCTTGCAAATAACTTCCAAAAACGGTCGTTGCGGGCGCAAGAATCTATATTGCCGGTGAATTTTTTTCTTAAATTTGAGCCAAAGAAAAGTCATATATCTGCTTCCATTGTATCTATTTATTCAAAATACTTCACTCTACTGAACAATATTACTATTTCGATAAACTTTACTGCGGCTTATTGCAAATAACTTCCAAAAACTGTCGTTGCTGGGGCAAGAATCCATATTGCTGAGACATTTTTGCTTAATTTTGAGCCAAAGAAAGGTCATATATCCGCTTCCGGTGTACCTATTTATTCAAAATACTTCGCACTACTGAAAAATATTCCTACTTCAATAAACTTTATTGCGGCTTTCTTGCAAATAACTTCCAAAAACGGTCGTTGCGGGCGCAAGAAACCATTTTGCTGCAACATTTTTGTTTAATTTTGAGCCAAAGAAAGGTCATAGTGTATATCCACTTACAGTTTATGTATTTATTCAAAATACTTCACTCTACTGAAAAATATTGCTATTTCAATAAACTTTGTTGAGGTATTCTTGCAAATAACTTCCGAAGACGGTCATTGCGGGCGCAAGAATCCATATTGCAGCGACGTTTTTGCTTAATTTTGAGCCAAAGAAAGGTCATATATCCGCTTCCAGTGTATGTATTTATTCAAAACACTTCACTCTACTGAAAAATATTACTATTTCAATAAACTTTATTGCGGCATTCTTGAAAATAACATCCCAAAATGGATGTTGTGGGCGCAAGAATTTATGTTATCTGCAACATTTACGATTTATATTGAACTAAACAAAGGTTGCAGATCTCTTTCAGTGGCATATTTTTAAAAATAACGTGTTTGCTTTTCAAAATAAATGTGTATCATTTTTAAAAACACGCAAGTTTTGCACCAAAGAGGAGTGAACGCCTATTCAATGATAAAAACAGTAAATGTTGACATTTTAGAGGTCGGGAACGCTGAAAATTTGACAAATTTCTAATAACGACCCCTCTGAAACAACGACCCTATTCCCAGGAACCGTAAAGGGCCCTTAAATCGGGAGTTGACTGTACCTGTGGGAATAATCCCACCGCCCCAAAGGGCATCAGGGAATGTGGCACTTCCAGAACTTTGCCGTCGCTGTAAGGATATCGAGAACCAATCACCCAAACGTCGTAAACGTGATAACTTTAGCCGCATCCTCAGGGATGAGCGACGCCTTCAGCAGCCGTTGATAAGCTTATTCAAAACACCAGAAAAGCCTGCACATTTGCAGCACCCTCGTATTCAGCAGCTTAAGAGGGTAGCTGACCCCGAACCGAAACATTTTCCGGACCGCACACGATGCCTCCTGAAGGAGTTATTCTAAGGTGAGTGGATAGCATGCCTACCCCCTTTTATGAAAAGTGAGAATTTTCCAGCTCTGCTGTTAGAGACTGTGCTGCGTCGACTACCCAGGAAACCACTCTCCTCAGTACACCCAGCAGCCTCCCCTCCTCTTCACAGAATCCTCATGCTCACTAGCCAAACCTTATTCCATCCTTGAAGGGAAATTTAAACTCAACCCCTTGCCAGCAGAGTGGCAACAAATTCAACAAGTTTAAAATTCAATGTCAATGGTAATTTACAGAAAAATCATAGGCTTGTACAACTTAAGCCAAATCAAAACTGTCAAACTTTTGAGTCTAATTTCTCAAGCACCATGTTCTTTAAGGAAATTTTTGCCTAGTGTTACAGTTATAGTCAATTCTACAATATCCATACTAACAAAGAGGGTCAATACCTACGACCCAATGCTGGCAAGTCACTGTTGTTCTGTGAAATTGAGGCTGAGTTGTAAAATTGATGTTGTACTCTCCATGTAGATGATCAATAGTTGACTACTTCTATTTTTCACTTACTAGACTTCATTTCACGTAAATATGTTTTACTAAAAAATTTCACTTCAACTTCGAGCTTCAGAAGATAGTGAATTCAAGCTTCGACTTAACTTTGACCTCACAAAGTGAACTTCAAACACCAATATTTGAGGGATAACATTCACCTTTTGTGGCAAATGCATTTTTCCTGCTATGTGCTAACTAAAATGACCAGTAATGAAAACAATTACAAACATTATTATGGTCAAAAATTGCCAATACAATAGAATCTTGTGATAGTAAGTATAGAAATAAACAAAACAAGGGCTGTGGTCTTTTTGTAAAACCAACAAAAATAAAAACATATTCCATAAAAAATATTAATTTATTAGTATAAATATAGTCTGTCTCATATAAGAATTCCACTTTTTGACATTTGTGTTTGCATTTATTTTTTTAGTTGTTTCCATGAAATAAGCAGTGTTTTCCTCTGCCATAAGTAACTTTTGAACAAACACACTTAGCTGAATCTCAAACTGTGCAATTTATCAAAATTAAAAGTTATTTCCTGCAGAAATTGGTACAGACGATAGCCTTCAAAACTGTCAAAAAATGGAATTCTTTCGTGAGACAGACTTATATGTATGGAAAAATAAAATTAAACTCCTTTTGCACCTGTGTAAAGCACACCTTTGAACACTGCTGCTATTGGTCCAACTTGGTTGCAATCTTAAACAGACTTTCTCCATGTGGCATATCAATGGACACTAATGAAAACAAACATTTTTTTTTTTTTTCAATTCCTATTCAATTAAGTATTTTTAAATTTATTCTGATCATGACTATTGACATTTTTCCACAAATGCTCACATTTTTTTTCAAACAATTTTATATAGAATTATTTTTACACTGCCAAGAATTGTGAGATCTGAGTCTACCTGGTTACCTCATGAACACAAAACATTTGGCTTGCAATTACAAACAAATAGTGATATCGAAGCACAAACCTTGTCTCATGTGGGGGGAAGGGATGGTTCGCAGACAGGATATGGCAGCTTCAAGAGCCTCAAGGATGAGCTCTGTGTTTCGCTGCCATGTTAGTAGGTACTCCCAGCACAAGTTTGCCAACAACACACTGGATGTAAGGCTGTATGGGAAATGTTTCTTGAGCAAGGCTACCAACTCTGTAAATAACATATTAAAAAGCCATTAGTACTAAAATGTGGCTACAAAAAATGCAATAATGTAATACTGACATGGAGAACACCCATTTAGTTACCATAAAATCAGGCTACAACGGAACTCAATGGAGTCAAGATTTTTATTCCACCTCGGAAGAAAGACAGAGAGACAGACAGAGAGTGAGACATCTACGTCTATACATACTGATACAGTGCCGCCCCTGGCGTCGATGGAAAAATAGATATACTTATGCGCTACTTTACTATTTGGCTTGGTGCAGTTGGGAACAGAGATCTCGGCATATATGGTTCACCAATCTACCTCAGGACACTGTCACTTGCACCATCTTCGCTCCTTGTTTGATCCATAAGTGCACACAGACAAACACACATACACAAAAGCACATATTCAGTCATTCGTTAAGGAAACAAAAGAAGTAATAGATTTCGTGTGTGTACTGAGCTCAGTAATCCAGTACAAATGCGTACACACAGTTACCACGTTATGTACTGCTAATGTGCTATCAGTGTTCTCCAGAGCATGCGTCGACAAAGTCGAGCAAGCATTGTTTTTTTCAATCCAACGACAAATGTCTAAACAGGGTTTTACTATAGTATCCCACAAGTTATGTATATAGCACTACAATAGTTGTGGTCACCGTATTTTCATGATTTTAAAAGAAAATTGTGCATCTGCAGCAACATAAATTTACGACAAGGCCAAGAGCCAAGATCTGCAAAAATGTGACTTTAATGCCAGTAGCAGCTACTGCTGCATGAAATGAAGTTCTAGGAGAAAAAAGTATCAGCGGCACTTCTCCTTGAGCAAGGTTGTAGACGTTGCCTGCCTGTGTAAACTTAACTGTGCTGGCTGACTGTGTGTGTGTATGCACGTGCATGAATGCATGTTGGTTAGCAGGTTACACCAGATGCAATTGTCAAGCCTCCCCAGCCAACACAAAAGCAAGATTCTGCTCCACTTTTGATAGTGCATATTTTAAAGAAAAAAAAAAAAATAGTGCACTTTGTTCATGGGTGTTTGCAGTACGTTGTACTGGCTCTCACTTATCAGGTCCCCTCAACGAAATGTCGGAAAATTTGAACTTTTTTTTTGTGCACCAACTAGTATTTTACGAACGATGAAACCTTTTAACAAAACAGGTCGTGGGGTCGTTGGTACAGCGCCGCTAATAAATAAAATTAGATTGTACAGTAGTTAACTGAATATTTACTAGGCGATTCCACTCTTTATATCCTATTCACAACATCATTTTACATTTGAATAAACGGTGAACACATGCACGAACCTTTCCATTATTTCTAGCTAACAAATTACGTATATTAAAAAATATATATAAAACCACATTCAGAGAATGAAGCAGCTCTGCTGGACCACATGGTTTGCAGGATCACAAAGGCCTGAGGCAGCACATGGTTTCTTTATTTCATTACTTCTGAAACACTGCGCAAATTTATCAGTAAAAAGAGAAAATTACATCATCTACTACACATTGCTTTGCCTGAGAAACAAAGCAAGGATGACAATAAGATAATTTCCAAGTGAAACATTTCAACCTTCGCATTTCTGCACTATCACCCATGTCTTTGCTCAAAAATGTTCTTCCAGCAAGTAGGCCGAGCTGCAGCTCCCTGTCCCCCCCCCCCCGCCTCAAGATCCAGCAAGCCACGCCATGTCACAATGCTACCTGGTGGAACTACTTTCAACACACTTCTCTGACGCTGCTTACATAATAGTAATTGTTAAAATGAATGTGACTATCATCCCTTAGGCAGCAAACACATTCTGTCCCAAATACTGTCTGATTTTCATATTTGGTTTTACGACATTAAACTATTATTTATTCCACCTGCAGAGTAATACACATAGCTTTCAATTTGAACGGCAAACCTGACGTCACATGCTGAAAAATAATGACCTGAGTAGTGAATTTTAACTTCCCACTAATAAATGGCCCCTTCAAACAATTTAAGGCTGTAAAAATCTCTACTGCCACACCACATTAAGTACCAAAATTATTAATATCACACTTTTATGTATTAAATTCTAATTTGGATTAAATATTCCCAAAACATCAACATTAGACATGGGCCACTTCTGTTTATACAATTACATACTGTTTTTGTTATTTATCAATGAATCCAAAATTAATACTTCAAGTCCAGGCTTTTAAAAAGATGCATGATCTTAACAAGGCTCACATAGGAAACCTCAAGTTCATGGTACTGTATTAACCATTGTCGTCTTAGGAATTCGGCTGATGTAGTAACTACACAAGAGACAATGAGGGGTGGAGTGGGGTTGAATGCTGAGGACCAAATTACATGCCAGATGATTTTTCCTGCATGTCACAGTAGTTGAAGGGAATTTCTTAATGTTGGTTCTATGCACAACCCCGAAGCACTTGACTCTAATGTGCCATTAGAAATATACCAGGATTCACACTCTCGCACTGCACACCTGAATTTGAGCGGGCTCCCGCTCCCGATAAGGTTGTTCGAATATTGTATCTGGAGTGCTTAAAATGTCAATACATGGTTTGTTCTAAAATGTTTTCTTCCTTGCTCAGGAATGTAAAGAGTAGATCCCTAATCTCTGATAAGCTATAAGCATGGGTCAGTAGAGGCAAGGGACAGTAGTCCCGTTTAACCTTGTTTGTTATCTTTGTTCGTTGGTATTTATGTTGGATAGGCTTAGGCCTAGTAAGAAGAGTCTGGGTAGTCAGGCTCAAATTCTCTAGTTTGGATAGCGTGACTATGTCAACTTCATAATGGTTCCGGCTATTGGTCTTATAGCTATACAACATATCATTAAGTTTTTGTTATAAACAAGGAAAAATTTAAAGACCAGATGGCTGAGCGTATCACAATGTATCGTATTTACCACCCGCCCCCATGTAAAACCAGCACCCTCCACATTCAACCTGACGCACCCTGCAAGGTGCTTAGAGATATTTTACGCTCGGCCCCGTAATATTAGTAATATGTAAGAGTTAGGCCTACCTTATTTTCACCCAAAGGGTCATCTAAATCCAGTATTGTGAGCCGTGTTGCCATAAAACATAAAACTAAAGGTTTAGAGGTGTTATATTTACCGGTTTGTGTGTAATATATTCACGCCCGCCATAACCAATGTAAACAAATAGATGGACGCAATACAAATAATGCCAGGCGGCGAAATATGAACTTTTAAGAGAGAAAGTGTGTATGTAATTATTGTAAACGTAATATTATTAAGTCTGTGTATTTATTTAGTGTTTTGTTTATTTCTTTTTTGGCAACACGGACATTTCACGGCCCTGCGGGAATGTTTAAATAGAGTCACGTATTTTTTTGCAGAGTGTGGGAGATTTGTGGATGTTGGAGTGGTGCGCCTGCTAGCTAGCAGATGGCCTCATCTCCAGCGGCGACCATTTTCACCACCCACTAGCGGGACTTTAAGCCCCCCTCAGGGGTATATAAGGCAGGCACTCGCCTAGCCAAATCGTCAGTCTAGGGCTCGGGCCTCCTCCCCGAGAAAGCCTAGGCACCATCCCCCTACCTCAAAAGGCTTGCTTACTGAGAAGTAAGCGGAAACCCGACGTCCACTTTACCTCAGGGTTGCTTACTGAGAAGTAAGCGGAAACCCGCCCTCCTACCTGTTCACCATTATGTATCTTCCGTGGGTAGCTTACTGAGAAGCAAGCGGAAACCTCTCTACCCATCCTCTATACAGGTTGCTTACTGAGAAGTAAGCGGAAACCTGGTCCTACCTACTCTTGTGCCGAAAGCACTGTTTGAAGGAGACGCGCCCTAGCCGCGCGGGCAGTATTAGGGAACGCACCCTACCTACCGCGAGTCGCCACGAGGCGTATATCTGTGACCGCCGGAGGCGGAAATAGAGCCAAGTTCGTGAGAAGTTCCGGGGCTCTGTGCATAAACGACCACGCGGTCAAGTATTGTGAAGTGTGTAAAACAGTAATGTAAAGAGACTTGTGTATATGAGAAACCGAATGTAGTAACTTGTGTGTACAGGCAGAGAATGTAAAAGTGTGTCACGATATAACAATATATAGTTAAAAAAAACGTATTTCATAGTTTCATTCCGAGATACCAATGTCTGATATTGAGTGCCTAGTTATTACTATCTCGCTTGAGGGAACTCTTCTAGAAATGGTGAGTGGTCAACATGCCTACCCCCTTTATAAAAAGTGAGAATTTTCCCGCTCTGCTGAGAGACTGTGTCGTGTCGACTGCCCGGGAAACCACTCTCCTTGGGGCATTTAGCAGCCTCCCCTCCCCTTTAGGGAACTCTCGTGCTCACACCTCATTGCACCCTGAAAAAAACCTAAAATCAACCCCCTTTTGCCAGCAGAGTGGCGAAAACCTACTCTCAAGAAAAAAATTTTTTTTCCACTATTCAGTTTTTATTTAATTGAGTTTTGTTCAAAAGCATAGTTAAATTAATTACATACTAACTGAATTAAATATGTAGATGATGTCTTTAGAATGAAATGACGGCCAAAAAATATAAATTCACTCAGTACCGCATCACATTCTGGAAGATATACAATCAATGTTGAAAGGCTCAAGAGTGTCACACTGTACGGCACACAAATGCTCGTGCAGCATATACTGTACTGCACTCTGTGAGCAGTTGTCGGTACTTAAAGAGCTCGCTGTACTGTGGAACTTTCTCATGGAGCAACGGAACACTATCTCTGTCTTGGTTCTCCCCGCTGCCACACGCCGCACTGAGATTGCCTGGATGCTCGCTCATCGGACCAGAGGAGTGAGACAAAGAATCTAGGTGCACGCTGGCTTGGCGCCACTCAGTGTGGTCCAGAGCTGGCCTGCCGTAGGCTCGACACGTCACAGGGGACCAGCAGCCGCCCGGGACAAGCTGTACACACAGTCGTTGCCTTGGTTGATGGTATTAGTGTTGCCTATTTACTGCCTATGCGATACAATCTGAGATCCAAGGATCTGATACATATGTTTTTGATGTGATAAATCCTTCCAGCAGTCATTAATGTATGATAAACCCAACTTTTCCAAAATTATATCCAAAAACCTATGTCCCACAATGGGAAATTGAAAGTTAGATTTGGGGAAAAACTGTGTGAGCAGTACATGGATAAATACCGTACTTTCATTTAATTTTGTTTTCTACTCCAGAGGTGACTGCCAAGTAACTGACTCAAAATAACTATGTTCCACTCAATGTTGTTCTATCTATCTATATATACTAGCTGTCCCGTTGCGGCTTCGCCCGCGTGTACTATAGAAAAGAGTAACTAACTTTTAGTGATACTATATTCTATATTATACTATATTCACTGTTTACCTTTAAAACATCAAATACAAACAGATTTGTCCAGTCCACTGCGCTAAGCGTACTTTAATTGCAGAACTTCTTTTTTTTAATTCATCTTTATTTCTCTATAAAACAGTTGCCCGGCTGCGGCTTCCACCGCAAAACAGCTGCCCGGCATTTAACAGCTAGCGTACTCAATAACAGTGTAAAGAACGCGCGCAATACGCTTGTATGATGTCATGTAATTCCCATCGCAAAGTCTTGCACGGGATACGAACCCGTAACCCCACTCCCCTCCCACACCACAAACTTTATACAATACCTGAGTTGTAAGCGAGTGTTTTCCTAGTTTTTTTTTTTTTTCGCGGTCGCAAATTAGATAAAAACAATCCTTGATGCGGATTATATATCATGCTAAAATTTCAGCTCGATCGGTGCAGAACTGTTTGAGTTTTTTAAGCGTACATAAACCAACATAACATTTATATATATATATATATATATATATACATATATATATATATATATATATATATATATATATATATATACATATATACACAGTAGAACCTCGATCTAACGACACTCGACGGTTCCCGACAATTGTGTTGTTAGATCGATGATGTCGTTAGATCCGACACATCCAATTTTGACCTTCAAAAAATAAAAAATTAATTTTAAATTGCTTTTTTTTTTAAATTTGTCTAACTGTCGCTGGCATATACCAAAATAGTTCTTTAAATTAATTTTTGATTTAGTTTAATAGGCAGATGTCTCCTGAATAAAATGATACCATATATGTCTATATGTATCCTCTCCATGTGCCCAAAATGTTAAAAACCATGAGCGGCGCGAAGCTTTACTGAGCCAACTAATTAATTAGGCTACGTAGTGCGTGACGTGAAGTGGGCGCTACAGTGAGACGTTGCTCGGCCTGACTGTAATGTTTCTTCATTTTATCTGACTATGACTTAACAAAATATAAATATTATTTAACAAGTTGAAGTCTTCTGAATAGAAATATATATGCTCCAATGCTGAGAATCATCTCAAACCACCACAGAAAACGTAAACATTGCGAGGCGACGCGAGGTGAGCGTCGTAGCCTTACTAAATGTCATTTTTTGCAAAAGTCATAAAGTTTATTAACAAAATGAAAATATTATTTAACAATTTGAAGTCTCCTGAATAGAAATATATATGAGCCAATGCTGAGAATCATCTCAAACCACCACAGAAAACGTAAACATTGCGAGGCGACACGAGGTGAGCGTCGTAGCCCTACTAAATGTCATTTTTTGAAAAAGTCATAAATTTTATTAACAAAATGAAAATATTATTTAACAATTTGAAGTCTCCTGAATAGAAATATATATGACCCAATGCTGAGAATCATCTCAAACCACCACAGAAAACGTAAACATTGCGAGGCGACGCGAGGTGAGCGTCGTAGCCCTACTAAATGTCATTTTTTTGCAAAAGTCATAAAGTTTATTAACAAAATGAAAATATTA